>JAOSBO010056000.1:0-10156 GCA_027563915.1 Erythroxylum rotundifolium | reverse complement strand
TCTTTTGAAACTAACTCCCTTTAACTCCCATCTTTACAATCCAACTATCTCCAAATCTTCATTTGATTTCTTCTCTTTTTTTCCTATTTTTCATAATACTCTATAAATTACAAAATAAATCCTTAGTTCACCAAAATTCACAAATATAATAATTTCACTAGTTAATAAAATTTTCAATATAAACAAATTCCAAATTTCCAAAAAACACAATTCAATCTAATTATACCCGAAATTATTCATGAATGCATGTACACTTAATGTCATGTGTAGCACAATGAAAACACATTTCTAAGCCTCTCATAAATCCCTCACATTTACTATTTTAACCTCCCAAAGGTAATGGGATGTTAGAACTCTCCCCTTCTTGAAAGAAATTTCGTCCTCGAAAGTCTTACCTGTTTGCTCGAACAGGTGGGGGTATTGTCCCCTCATATGCTCTTCCGTTTCCCAAGTTGCTTCCTTAGTTGAGTGGTTCCTCCAAAGGAATTTTACTAATGGAATGACTCTATTCCTCAACTGTTTGATCTGCGAACCCACAATTGAGATCCACTCCTCAACATAGCTTAAGTTACTAGCAACCTTAATCTCTTACGCTCGGATCCGATCAGTATCTTTGGAGCATACTCACATGAAACACATTATGCAATTGAGACATCTCATTCGATAAGGCCAACTTATAGGCCAAAGGTCCTACCCTCTCAATAATCTCATAAGGACCAATGTACCTAGGGCTTAATTTGCCCTTATTACCAAATCTCAAAACTCCCCTCCATGGTGACACTCTCAGGAATACCTTATCTCCGACATTGTGCTCTATATCACGTCGATGTTGATCCATATAACTCTTCTGTCTATCTTGAGCCGCTTTAATTCGACTTCAGATCAATTTCACCTTATCCACTGTGTCTTATATCAACTCGGGGCGTTCAACCATTCTCAAGCCCTCTTCATCCTAATATAACGGAGATCGACACTTTCTACCATACAGTGCCTCATGCGGTGCCACTCCAACACTATTGTGGTAATGGTTGTTGTAGGCAAACTCTATCAATGCCATATGTTGATCCCAAGCCCCTTTAAATTTCAATACACACGCCCTGAGCATATCCTCAATAGTCTTGACTGTCCTCTCACTCTTTCCATCTATTTGAGGATGAAATGTTGTACTGAAGTTCAACTTAGTACCCATAGCAAACTGCAACTTCTTCCAAAATCTCGAAGTAAATCTAGGATCCCTTTCCGATACAATGGACACTAAAACCTTATGCAGTCTAAACACCTCATTCACTTATCTCTGGGCCAACGGATCAAGTGAATTATTTTCTCTCACTGGTAAGAAGTGGGCCGACTTAGTCAACTGATCCACTATCACCCATATAGCACCATTCTGCCTAGGAGTCTTAGGCAATCCCATGATGAAGTCCATAGTAATCCGTTCCCATTTCGACTCCAGAATGGGCAACGAATGGAGCTTACCTACTAGAGCTTGGTGCTCAGCTTTAACTTGTTGGCAAGTCATACATCTAGATACATACTCCGCCACTTGCTTCTTCATTCCAGGCCACCAGAAATGCTATTTGACTATGTTATACATCTTGGTAGTACCGGGATGCATAACATAAGTGGCCACATGAGCTTCCTTAAGAATCTCCTTCCTCAGATCATCTACATTAGGCACACACAGCCTCTGTTTCAACCATAGTGTCTCATCCCTCAACTCAAACTCGGAATCTGGATTTATCTTCACTTTTTCCATAAGCTTGACTATAATAGGATCTTTACTCTATACTCTTTTGATTATGTCATGTAACATCGGTCTCATCTTCAATGTAGCAATCACCTCATTGTGTTCTAGATTCAACTCCACATTTAGAGATCTAAATAAATCAAATTAGGTAGCCTCGATAGCTGAATTTGAGCTATACTGGTACTAGACTTTCTACTCAAAGCATCAGCCACCACATTTTCTTTCCTCGGGTGGTACTCAATAGTGCAATCATAGTCTTTCAATAACTTAATCCATCTCCTCTATCTCAACTTCAACTCTTTCTGACTCAATAGATACCTCAAACTCTTATGATCTGTAGGTTGTATAAACCTAGAAGGTCTCTCCATACAAGTAATGTCTCCAAATCTTTAGAGCAAAGACAACTGCAGCTAGCTCTAAATCATGTATTAGATAATTGACCTCATGAGACCTTAATTGTCTCGATGCGTAGGCGATCACCTTGCCATGTTGCATTAATACACATCCCAATCCTTGATGCAACACAACACTGTACATCATATATCCTCCATTTCCTGATGGAATAGTCAACATCGGTGCTATAGTCAATCGATGCTTTAACTCCTCAAAGCTCTTCTGACACTTCTCATTCCATCTAAATACTAACATTCTTTCTCAAAAGTTTTGTCAGAGGGGTTGAGATCAAAGAAAACCCCTTGACAAACCTTTGGTAATATCCGGCCAATCCTAGGAAGCTTCAAATTTTAGACACATTCCTCGGAGCTTCCCAATTCATCACTACCTCAATCTTCTTTGGATCTACCCATATGCCATATCTAGTCACTATATGCCTAAGAAACATAACCTGATCCAGCCAAAATTCACACTTACTGAATTTGGCATACAGCTGCTCCTCTCTCATGACCTGAAAAATAACTCGCAGATGTTCAGCATGCTCCTTTCTGCTCTTCGAGTACACCAAGATATCATCAACGAACACAATTACAAATCGATCCAAGTAGGACTGAAATACCTTATTCATCAGGGCCATAAAAGCTATTAAGGCATTAGTCAGCCCAAATGGCATCATTATGAACTCATAGTGCCCATACTTGTTCCTAAATGCACTTTTAGGTACATCAACCTCTGCTATCTTCAACTGATAATACCCTGATCCCAAATCCAGCTTAGTAAATACTTTTGCCCCCTGTAACTGATCAAGTAACTCATCAATTCTAGGCAGTGGGTACCTATTATTCACTGTCACCCAATTCAGCTGTTGATAATCAATACATAACCTCAAAGTCCTATCCTTCTTCTTCACAAACAGTACTGGAGCTCCCTAAGGAGAAACGCTGGTTCTAATAAAACCTTTTTCTAGTAACTTCTGAAGCTGAGCCTTTAACTCCTTCAATTCCATAGGTGCCATCCTATATGGAGGAATAGATATAGGAGGGGAACCTGGAACTGGATCAATTGTGAATTCCATTTCCCGATCTGGTGGTAAACTAGGCAACTCATTGGGAAACACATCTAGGAATTCGTTAACCACTGGAATGTCTTGAATACTTTGCTCAGTGCTAGTATTAATGACGTGGGCCAGATAAGCCTCACATCCTCATTGCATCAATCTCAGTGCACTCATAAATGATATCATTCTGGCTAGAACTACCTAACTAACTCCTTTGAAAGCTACTCTCGGCTGACTAAGAGATTCCAGCACTACTTCCTTAGTGTAGCAGTTCATAATGACTCTATGCGCAGTAAGCCAATCCATGCCTAGAATCACATCTATCTCCCTCAACTGTAATACGATCAGGTCTACCTCTAACTCTGCTTGACCAATCCTAATCAAGCACCCCTTGCTGTAACAGTAGTACTGCCTATTGGTGTACTCAACTCTAATCCATACTGTAGTAACTCCCTATCACAATGCAATCTACATGCCAAATGTGGTGTGATAAAGGAGTGTGTTGACCCTAGATCTAGCAATACAAATGCCTCAAAGTTATAAACAAGCAGCACTCCTGCAACTACATCTGGTGAGTCTTGGGCCTCTTGCCTGGTCATAGCATAGATCCTGGCCTGGGACTGTGGTCGGTTACCCTGCCCATCATTCCATATGAAGAACCCCCAACTCTTCCTCTATCTCTACCTCGGCCTCTCTGTCTAGATCCACCACCTTTACTTTGTTGGACTGTAGTGTTACTCCCAGATCGCCCACTAACAGTAGGCTGAACTCCCAAAATAGCAGGGCAATCTCTAATCTGGTGGTCCATGGAGCCATATTTGAGGCAAGCTCCCAGTTAGTCTGCAACAATCACCACCATGCCTCTTCTCACAGTGCTCACATACTAGAAATTGATTCTGTCCTGTAGCCCTTCCACTGCCAGTCTGTGAAAACCTACCCCTCTACTAAGATCCTAACTACCACAATCCACCTGATGATCTGAAGACTCTATTCTAACACTTACTGAAACTCCTGCCAGAACTACCCTGACTCTCACTAGGCCTCTTCCCTCTGGACCTTATCCAGTCTCAGCATGTTTCTCTCTCATCAGCTGTTCAATTCTAATCGAAGCAGCCCTCAACTCAATGAAAGTACCTAAATTTGAACATGCCAACCTTGTTCTGATCTCCATATTAAGTCCATTCTCAAACCTCCTACACTTGTCGTCTTCTGTAGGGGTCAAAGCAGTAGCATAACTTATTAGCTCGTTAAATCAAATCTCATATTTAGCCACTAACATCATACCTAGCTTCAATTCCAAGAACTCTTTCATGTCCATGTCCAAATAGATCTTAGGCATGTAGTTGTCGCTTAAGACCCTCAGAAAGTCTTCCCACTTTAATTGGCCAGGCCTGGTGGTATTGCCTAGAACAGTTTTCCACCACTAATAAGCTGGACCCTATAGGAGAGACACTGCATAATCAAACCTCTCATTGGGCTCGCAATCCATCTAATCAAATACCCTCTTTATCCCCTCTAACCATCCCTCGGCCTCAGTAAGGTCTGTGCTGTCATAAAAGTCCACAGCTCCCAACTTCCGCAGCCTATCATACCTCCTCTCCCTTCTCTCAGGAACTCATGGAGGCATCTCCTTAGATCGAGGTACTGAGGACTCTCTACTGGCTCCTACCGATCCTTGGTTAGCTGGTTGATCAATTTGATCACCTAGAATGGATGACCTACAACGACAATAAATTTCAATCATTTTTCTGCACTTCTCATGATATTTCAGGCTTAACATTCTATATATCCCAACAGATGCCAACCATGCTCTGAAACCACCTAATTGTAGCACCCCCTTACTGTAAGGTACACACCGGGATGCCCAGAGGTCATTTTGGTACATATCCTATGACAAGGGCGAGCTATGATCGATCACTACATTATCTTCACATGGCATCATATCATTACTCATTTATAAGAATCATATGAAAAATCCCAATATCTTAAAACTATCATTTTCCTAATTTCATTTCACAAAATCGAAAGTCTACATTGTATCTTTGAACACTTACTACTTGTACCTCATCAAACCTAATACAAAAATATTACATGAAAGAGGAAAAAGGTACAAAGTCTATCTAATCTGTACAAAAATCCCAGTTAACCGACCTTTGAGTCATGACTTCTCTTGCCAAAACACAATCTACACGGCTGGTAGAGCCTCTCAGTTGCTAGAGTCGTCTCTTGGTCTTGAAAAGACAACGTTACAATTTTGGTGAGTTTTGCAAACTCAAAGAGGTAACCATCATCGATGGTTCACTCAATTCATGCATCACATCTATACAGGTAACATATTCATATTTTCGAATAATTGATTTCATATCACAATCTCACTTAAGCATAAGTAAATTTTCCATTTCAATCAATCAACACACTTAAAAAAATGCATATGTAATGCTCATGAGACTCTTTTCCAATTGTTACATTGTTGTAATCGATTGCCTAAACTGTCCCTATCCATTTGAATACCGGGCTCATTGATAACTGTCCCTTATCCGATGGGGATACAGGGCTCATTACACGTTGAGCGGCTCTGAAACACTTGTGAGCTCGAGGCTCATTTTCACTAGTTAAGCTTTAAGTTCTGATCGTTGGCTACTCTAATCAAAACTTCCATTATCTGATTATGCATCCATAAATGGAACGCATGTAACACAATCAATCACATTATATAGCACATAGGTCTTCACATTGGCATACAAATAGCACTTTAATATCTCAATCCTTATTCACGTTCATCGAACCTTCTGTCTGGATTCCACAATCAACCACATTCATTTATCATTCACAACATAACTTAAGCAAACAATAATTGAGAGAAACCATCTAGCTTACTCACAAGTCGCTCCTGAAGCGAATGCCAGGAAGATTCGACAACATCTGGAAGTTGACGTTCCAATTGCTCCTCTATAACAAATAACATACACATATATCACAATTTGCACAATTATGCGCGTTTAATTAATGCACATATATGAAATGAATTATGTACAATGCATGAAAATCTCGGGTATCTTCCATCAAGGTCATCATAAAAACAATCAAATATCGAAATTCACTTAACTAGCATTTGTTCGTAGGGTTTATACCTCGATAAACCATTTGAATCTATTTTCATAACCTATAAGCCATTTCAGATTTTTTTTCAAACTCTAACTTTCGAGTCTACTGTTCTTGATCATTAAGAAAATGAAAATAAAGTAATTTGACAATACTCCCTTCTAAATGTTCCTCTATGCCTTATGCTTCTAATGACACCAAAATCATTCAATTTCATTCTGTCCTCAACCATATTAAACCTTTTTCTACGAGGGCAACTAGTATAACTTTTGTTATAGGTATCAGATCCAGATCCTTGTTAGCTAGTTTGAGAGAGGACTTATAAGTCTATAAGTTTCTTGAAGACCTTAGGAACAAATTTTATCATCTGAAGGGTTAAAGATAGACTAGACGATACAAAATGAACAGTATGCAGAAGAAGAAGTCTCGGTCACTTGGGCAGAAAGCAGATGAATGCAATAAGCAGAAGAATGCTAGAAGTAGATGAAGAAATAAGTAGACGAATGCAAAAGTAGAAGAATGCCAAAAGCAGACAAAGCAATAAGGCAGGCGAAATTTGTCAAAAAGTAGACCAAATAGAAAGGCAGACGAAATTCGTCAGAAGGTAATGAAACAGAAAGGCAGACGAAATTCGTCAAAAGGTAGACGAAGCAGAAAGGTAGACAAAATTTGTCAGAAGGTAGACAAAACATAAAGGAAGATGAAATTCATTAGAGGGTAGATGAAACAGAAAGGCAGACAAAATTCGTCAGAAGGTAGACAAAGTAGAAAGGCAGACGAAATGAAAAAAGACAGACGAAGTGTAAAACACAGACGAAGCGAAACACAGACAGAAGAAAAACACATACGGAAGCAAAGCACAGACTGAAGCAAAACACAAATGGAAGCAAAACCAGATAATGCGCAAATCACAGACGATGCGCAAAACACAGACGATGCGCAAAACACGGACGATGTACAATACACAGATGATGCATCTCTACAGACGATAGATGAATACAATAAGTAGACGATTGAGGTGGTCAACTTAAAACGATGAAAAGTCAACCATAGACTCTGCATCTCTACAGACGATAGACGAATACAATAAGCAGATGATTGAGGTGGTCAACTTAAGACGAAGAAAAGTCAACCGCAGACGAAGTGTCTCTACTCCTCAACTCAAAAACCTTTTTCTTGAACATCTCTAAGTCTTCATCAACTCTTGTATAAACACCTATGTATTCGTACATGCTCAGTAAAGAATAGATCATATCACCTTTCCATATCTAACTCTCTACACTAATCCTATACATCATTTCATTGCTATTTCAACTCCAAGAACCATTTCCACAACATCTGCTCACTAATAATCCATCAAAACCCAAATAACACCATATACCTAAATTTTCATCCCCTTAACACAGTGTTCAAGAATATAAATATATGAAAATGCTATGATCATGCACTAAAAATAAATTCATTAACTTTATTTCAAAAATCCACAACTCTAACAATTTTATTCGCTACTTACTTGTTGAAGACTCTAAAAGCTTCAATTATCTTCAAGCTCTAACTCCATACAAAATTACGTAAACCCCTGGGAACAGTAACCACATTCTAGTTTTTCTTAAGGCAGAAGAAACACTTAGAAGTAGAGGAAGTGGTGAGGGATATGCAAAATCAAAGTTAACTCTCATAAGGAGTTTGATGGAAAACTCTGTGTATGGGAAGAAATTTGGAGAAGATGATAACAAGGAAAGAACTTAGGAAAAGAAGATGATATCATTGTTATGTTTTCTTTGATTATGTAATGTACAAAATCATGTAATGGTGAAGATAAAGAATCCATGGATGAATAAATGAAGACATAAGGTTTTGGTTTTGGTAAAAGTGTATTAGAAAAGTTTCGGTTGTTAGCAAATTGTTGGATTTTTGTGTTTACAAATTTTTGGTTTTATGGTACAACAAGTTCCGGTTTTGATTAAAAACAAGTTTTTTTTTGTTTCATATGGACAAATTTTGGTTCTTAAGAAAAACTAGTGCTAGAATTTTTGTTTTCAAAGTGAAAATTTTGTTTTTATAAAAGTGAAAACTTTGTTGTAAAATAAAAGCCATTGCACACTTTTTACATAGTGGGCCGGGTCATATGAAGGAAGAGTTTGAAGTGAAAGATAGAAGAAATTGTTAGGCTTAAAAGCCTTGCAATTTGATTTATGTTTTTAGGATCGACAATCAGAAGTAGCTTATAAGTTTATATGAAGAATGGATAAATGAATGCAAATATTATATGATTGCAAGTCAATTAGAAAATTGCCAACCCTAGGCTTTGCCATGCATTCATCATGTATGGGATATATAATGAAACAATATAGGATGGATAATAAATTGCATCTAGACAAGATGGTATTTATTATAACTTAAAGCCCAAAAAGATTGAGTGGGAAAGGATGCTCATGTGAGAGTCCACAGTCTCCATATGATGGCCTATTTGCATGTATGAAGTATTACTCCCCACCAGAGGGCATGAATCCTAGATCTTGCATATTTTAGGTCTCCTCAACGATAAGTTCATTTATTGGTAGCAAACGTGACCTCCCACCAAGACATGGTTTACAAGTACCTTTATAGGATGAATCAAATGGTTACATACTCAACATATTTTATCAATAACCTATCCACTGTAGCTCTATTATGGACCAAAGTATGACACTTCTTTAAAAGTTAATCATGAAGATGCTTGGTAGTTCTTTCTAGTGGGAGGGTCCCAGTTTTTCTTTTAATAGATAAGATGACCCACCGTCACTTAGTCTATTATAGATAAGAAAAATAATCGTCGTATAAAGATTTAATTGTTTTTTAAGTTTTGTTAAATCTACCATCTTGCATACATGCATCATGATTTTATATAAAATTCTAATTTTATTGACTAATATGCTCATGTTTTAATTATTTATATTTTCAGACATAATCACCATAAAAAGAATCCACTTACTTTACTCTTGACAAATAACAAATTGGAAAACGGAGAGAATTTTAATGAATGGAGACGTAACCTAGACATTGTTCTTCAATAAGAACAAATTTCATGAGTATTAACTGAAAATGAGCCTGCACCTTTAGGTGACAATTCAACTCCTAGGACTACTAACAATATGAATGATGGCAGAACGTTTATAAGACTACTAAGTGTTATATTCTAGCTTTTGTCAACAGAATGTTGCAAAAGCAAATTTCTTATATGAAAACTGCTAGTGCAATGGTTCATCACTTGCATGAGATGTCTAGTGTGAGGACTAGGTCTGTAAGAGTGAAAACTATTCAAACCTTTCACAATCTCAAATAGAAACCTGGTGACCGGTGTGGGATTACATTCTTAAGGTAATCTCTGTGGTCACTAAGGCTGAGATGCTTAAGGTGGATATGGATTCGGACATGCAGATGATTATGATCATAAATAGCTTAAACTTTTCTTTTCAGTAGTTTAAGTTTGACTATGAGCTCAATAGCAAGGATTACACCTTAAGTGAGTTGATGAATACCTCCAGAGCATGGAGGAGATATTGAATATCAAGGCTTATGGGCCAGAAGCTAATGTAGCATCTTCTTCTAAGCCCAAAGATAAGGGCAAGTAGTCCAACGAAAAACAAGGCCCAAATAGGGGTCAATGTAGCGCCCCTTTACCGCAGGTTACACACCGGGACGCCCGCAGGTCATTCCGGTACATATCCTACGAAAAGGGTAAGCTGCGATCAATCACTACAAACACCTCATATGGCATCATAATAAAACATTAGTATAAAAAATCATAATGTTTTTGAAACCAAAATTTTCCTCATTTCATTTCATCAAAACCAGAAATTTACACATCTGTCATC
>JAOSBO010055978.1:0-10158 GCA_027563915.1 Erythroxylum rotundifolium | reverse complement strand
CTAAACATATACATAATAACACTCATTCAAGTTCATTTAATATTTCTAAATTCCACTTAAAAATCGGGGTCCAACAAGATAAAAATCATCCTGACTACATGATAGAGTTGACTAAAGCCCTGTATGGTCTAAAATAGGCCCCTCGAGCATGGCATGAGAGGATAAGTGATTTTCTGCTTAAGAATAAATTTGAAAGAGGAAAGGTAGATAAAACCTTATTTATTAAAGAAAGGGAAAATGATTTACTCATAGTTCAAATATATATTGATGACAAAATATTAGTGCTACTATTCAATCATTTTGTGAAGAATTCTTAGCATTAATAAAGGGGGAGTTTGAAATGAGCATGATAGGAGAATTATCTTTCTTTCTCAGATTACAAATCAGACAAACAGAGAAAGGGATCTTCATTAGCCAAGACAAATACACAAAGGAACTCATCAAAATGTACCACTTCGAAAATGCCAAACCTATGGGTATTCTTATGTACACTGGAACTAAACTTGATAAAGGTGAAGAAGGAAAAACTACAGATGAGATAGAGGAATGATCGGGTTACTACTATATCTTACAAGCTTAAGACCAGATAACATGCTTAGTGTGTGCTTTTGCGCACATTTTCAATCAGATCCAAAAGAAAGCCACCTTCAAGAAATCAAAAGGATCTTTCGATATCTTCATGGAGCTATAGACTTCGGATTATGGTATCCAAAAACTAATTTTTTTAAACATAGTTAGCTATTGTGATGCATATTATACAAGTGATAAAGTCGATTAAAAAAGAACAAGTGGTCACTGTCCATTTCTTAGAGGATGTCTAGTCTCTTAGTCTTGCAAGAAACAAAATTGCACTTCACTTTCAACAACTAAAGTGGAATATATAGCAGTTGCAAGTTATTATGCTCAAATACTATGAATGAAGCATCCTCTAGGATTTCTCTCTAAACTTTAATCATATTCCTATAATATATGATAATAATAGTGCAATAAATCTTTAAAAAAATCTTGTGCATCATTAATATGTGCTTAATTTATGAATTTAATCCATAATACTTAGTGATTATTGCTATGAAAATGCTTAAGGTACTCACTTTGACCCATATGTGATTTTAGGCATAATTCAAAAGCAAAGAAGTTAAAGTGAGTCGAAAGCATGATATTTGGGTCATTTTTTAAAGATTAATATTCACTTGTCTTTATGGAGTAAAAAGAAGAAAATTAAAGCAAGAAGAAAACAAATTCAATCCAAAAGAAGACGACCAAGAAGTTGTTGGAAAAGGACCAAAACAATAGTAACATATAAAGCTAAACTGCAGTGCAGGGAGAACGCTGGGCTAAGTAAGGAGCAGCAAAACGGCAACACAATAAAGAGTAAAATGTTATAGCAGATGGGAGTAAAATGAAACAACCACGCATCAGTTAGAATGAATGAAACGCAATCGTTGGGCCAATATGTAAGCAACGTACGTTTGCATTTCATGCAAATATACATTGAAGCAAAACGGCCCAGTATGAAAATGTTGAAAGCAAGAGTAATAAACAACCAAGGCACGCCTAAAATGGCATGCAATTGGTGGATAAAAGAACGCCAAAATGCAATGCAAATGGATGAAAATGCAGACGTTCTGGAGTGGGACTAAAGCAGCAAGGGTTTTATATGTGTTAGTTTTAAATAAAACAAGAGAAAAGGAGGAGTGGGTTTGAATAGTTGAGAGAGAACAGTAGCAAGAGGATCTTCGGTTGGGAAATATTTGTGGGGGCTGAAGCATTATTTTTGGGAACAAGCTCTCAATCTTGAGAGACCCCATGGAGGGGTAGCTTCCCAACACCAATTCGAAGGCAACATCAACACTGATGACTCGATTAAGTTTCTTTCTCCTTGTACTTGTTGTTTCTTTGTCTCTTTAGAAATTACTTATGTTATCCTATATTTAATGTTCGAGTGTTGTGTAAAAATGATTGAATGCTCTATTTGATTATTTTTATGTAAGATCCCATTACTATAATCGAATATAATATGTAATTATTATTATTTTGATTCATTTGTAGTGACTAATGGTTCGTAATCATTAGGGACATTGGCTCGACTCCATACTCTCCTTAGGTGACGAAATTATGATCTTCAGGTAGTACAATTTAAGCCTCCTCCATGTGAGGTTGATGATCATTCCCATTCAGCATCTTCCCTATCCTCTGACTCTTGATCTCCACTAAGTCCCCATACTCTGGAAAGATCTGGAATGTCCCTTCTCCTTTTTCTTCCTCGTTTGATTCCTTCAATCTGCTATGTAAAGGTGAAGAGTTAGTCTAAAAAATAATTATGGACTCAGTACCAACCTCTAAGCTAAAAGATATATCATATTCTATTTTAAGCTCCTCCTCAACTCCTTCTTCACAAGCAATTCCTTGAGTATTGCTCTCAAGATTCTCAAGCTCCTCATCACTTTATAAGGCCTCTGTGCTAACATCCCTTGGGTACATTTTGGTTTGATATGGTTGTATTTCTTCACCTTGTGAGGCTAGACAGTCAAGAGCTTCTACTAGTTGACTCATTTGGCTTGCCAATTTTTGGATTCTAAAATTTGTGTCTTACCGAAATTGCTTCTCTTCCTGTTGAAATTGCAAAGTATTAGAAACATAAACGTTAACTAATTCCTCTATAAATGTGCCTAAGTTTTGTTGGTTTTCCAAATCTTAGATGCTAGACCTTGTTTCTTGTGAAATTTTCCCTACATGCCGATGGAACTATTGCGAACTCTATTGAAGTTAAATATTGTTAGTAGTCATAATATTAAGCATATCTTCTAGAGATGTACCTGAATCATGATAAGAAACTTCTTGGTGATACGGGAATTGCTGTGCATCTAACAAACTATCATGGAAGTAATTTTGTTAATCATTCCATCCATAACTAAAGTTTATATGATCACTCCAAACATGGTTATAGGATTGAGAATACAGGTTATAAAAGAAAATACTTCTGTTCATAATCAATTAAGCATATATCACTCATTCTAGGACTAAGCATATAGAAATCAAGCATTATTGTCTTAGATATCATATTTTAGAAGGAATCATTGATCTTTAACATGTTAATATTGAAAATCAAGTAGTTGATATTTTCACTAAGCCACTATCTGAAGATAAATTTTTTGTGTTATGAAAAGAACTTGGTTGTGCAGACTATCTAATGTTATTTCTATCTAATTCTTTTATGCTACTTCTTTTTGGCAGGCTTCTTCTAGTCCGAACCTTTAGGCTCCTTCTAATTTAAAAAGCTCCTCTCAGCTTCAAGACCTCCTCTTAATTTATTAGGTTCCTTCTAATTTAGAAGGTGCCTTGTATTTTTAAAAGAATCCTCTCAGTCTGACAGAATAGGGTATATATGTCTTAAAAAGGAAGGTTTTTATGGCATCGTTTTAGCTTTTAAAAAATACGCGCGATTATGAAAACACTCCATACGTGTTTGATAGAAGATACACAGACGATCATACTTTTTCTTTTGGCATGTACGACTGCCCATTCTCACATGAAATCAATGCTTAATAATCGTTTAATATACCAAAAATAGACTTCTCTCTTCTACTGTTCGTTGTTCTTTTCTCAAAAGCGTTGTTCTTTTCCTCTCTAAACCCTAACTTTCTTTCTTCTCTTTATTCTTTCCTTCAAAAACTCCTTACCTACAATGGCTAGAACAAAATCAAAGGGAAAGAAGAAAACCATGGCTTCAACTTCTAGCCATGAATAAACTCTTGTTTCTGAGTCCTCTTCTCCATCTCCAATAGTAAGTTCTTTGAGCACTTCTACTAATCCTATCTCTATTTCCTCTAAGCCCCAAACGTCATAAACACCCTTTCAACCAAAGGAGAGAAAAAGATAGATTTTAGCTAGGTTATCCATAAAATCATATTCGAACTCATCCTCTGAAACTATGAACCTTCAGTCTAATAACAATTTATTTTTGACTCTAGTAGAGAAGAAGAAGGAGGAGGAGGAGGAGGAGGAGAAGAAGAACAAGAAAAAGAAGAAGAATCCGAAGAATAAGAAAAAGAAGAATTCGAAGAAGTAAAAGAATCCTCGAGTGAAGGGGAGCAAACAAGATAAGTAAGATTTCATATACCCATTCTTACTCCTTCCGCTACTCTTAAAATTGATCCTAAGGATAAGAAAGTGCTTGAAGTGCACTGGGTTGTAAACGATGACATATCAGATAAAGAAATGGCTTCATTAATAAGAAGACCAAGGACTAGAGCAAGTATGGCAAAGCAAGCTATATAAGAAGAAACTCCTCAGGCTAAAAAGAAAGAGAAAGAATATTCACGAAAAAGGAAAAGAGAAGAGATAAGAAAATTCAAAGTGCCTATGATTAAAGAAAAGAATGAGGACCCAGTTGCTATGGATGAGCCAACTTTTGAAGAAGACATTTTTGAAGAAATCCTTAAGGCTAAAAGGACAAAATCAAAGAAACTCACCATAACTCAAAAGGGAAAGTCCTCAGCACTAGTGAAATTGTTTCAGTCTATGGAAGTTGAAGTAAGGTACAAGATGTGCTACAAGAAGAGAAAGGTGGTAACTGGACGCATCTTGCCTCCTAATCTTTTTAATGAAATCGTTATTCCAATCTTTTCCTTTCTTATTGCGGTTGGTTGGGAAATTTTTGTGAACTTGAATGAAATAGCATGTGATGACCTAGTTAGATACTTTTACACACACAAGAGAAAAGAGAAAATTGATGGAAAGTTGGCAATAATTTCTTAGGTCATCTCACGGAAGAGATTTTGGCAAATATTCTGGATATACTTCTCGTAGGTAGGACTAATCTTCCTTTTCAAAAGTGGGACATTGCTGACCTTAATTTAGGAGAGGTTGTGGACTTTATATGTCTACACACCAAGAGTGCCCATGAGGGAAGACCCTGGTGTAAACATTGGACCTACTGCCAAGATGCCTTGCATCCATTTTCGCTACTTCAATCTTTCCAAGGAGTAGCTCATTAGAAAGGTATAATCTTCTGGATATGTATATGGTCTACAATCTCTTAAAGGAAAACAAAGTGAACCTCCAAGTGATGATTCTGAAGTTTGTGGTAGATAAGGGGAAGCATAAGAATACCACTAGTTGTCTACCTTATGGAATGTTGCTCATCAAGATTTTCACCCATTATGGAGTATCTTTCCACAATCTAAATTGGTATGCATTGGTTAAGTTTCACCCTTCCATTCCCTACCAATTTGGATACAAATTGTAAACAACAACTTGGTAGAAACGAAGTCTGAAGGAGTAGCAAGAAGTTTAGATCCTTCTCCAAACCAACAAGCTAATGTTCCTCCTCAAGATGCAAATAGTGCCAGTCTTCAATAACAGTTAAGGGACATTCAAGCCAATCAAGGTAAAATGAACGGACAAATAGATAACATGCAAAATCAACTTCTTGACATGCAGATTGTACTTAGGAAAATTTATGAATCTCTTCAATAACTATGTTGCTATCCAGCCTGGACTATTCTTACATACTTATGATTTTTTTTCTTTTTCTCCCTCTATTTTTTTGATAATAACAAAGGGGGAGAATAGTTAATGATGTACATTGCATGCATCTTACTTTGAATCTATGATATATTTTCAATTGCCTTGATAATATATTTGTTATTAATGATATTTTCTGCTAACTAACTGTTGTTGAAATGTTGTTAAAATTTTGAAGTTTAAATCTATATGATAGGCTCCTTTCTTTAGAAGTTAGGCCCCTTTTTATAACTATGAGTAAGAACATATAAAGTTTACATGTATATTTTGAAATCCTTTATTAATATTTTTTGAATTTTGAAAATATATCTATTATTGTTTGTCATCATCAAAAGGAAGAGATTGTTAGCTCAAAGGTTATGTTTAACAATTTTGATGATAACTTTATAATATTTCAAAATTCAAACTAGATTTATTTCCTTATATAGGCAATGGTATAATTCTTAAAAGGAAATATCATCATAGGATATTTGCTTCATTCCTTGCAAGAACCTTCTTTATGGACTTGCCTATTAACGCCCGAAAGGTATTTACAATTTCAAACAATCAGCTCCGGAAGCCTTGACAGAACATCTAAATAACAAATATTTCAACAGAAATGATATCGTAGATTAAGCAACGACTAGTTGAGGAAAATGTCTACTTGAAAAAGAGTCACTTCATTTACGAAATACACGAGACTTGCAAAATATCTTAGCAACGTCAATATTCTTGAAAGTAATATCAAAGTCCTTGTGCCTTAGAAAGTGAAGTTACTCTATTGAAAGAGACTGTTAAATCCTTTAGAAATTTCTTATTCAGAGCTTGTAGAGTTGTGTTAAATACTATCAGTGTGGAAGGTTGAAGAATATTGAAAATATGTACTTGTGAGCTTGGAGAGACTCGTGAAAATTTACTATTTGGATTTTATAGTGAAATACTTAATTTGAATACTTGGAGACTGGACATAGGCTTTGTTATAAGTTGAGCCAGTATAAATCGACTATGTCATTCTATCACTATTTCTAGCTTTTAAATTTCTGCATTATAAGTTTGTATTTTCAAGAGGTTCCTTCGGTTTACAATAGGCTCCTTCTGTTTTTCTATTGCAAGAGGTTTCTTTCACTTTTTTGGTGTTAACAGGCTCCTATCGATCAAAAGATTCCTTTCCTTTTTAAGCATTAATAGGCTTCTATCGATTAACAAGCTCCTTTCGCTTTTGATTGCTAACAGGCTCTTTTCTTTTTGAACCCTACCAGGCTCCTTTCAATTAACATGAGTCTTTTGTTTCTATGTTAATAGGATCTTTTCGAAAGTTGATATGACCTTCCTATTTATAGACTTATTTTGTTTAGAAGGATATTATCATTTTTTAAAAGTATCTTACAAATATTTTTTACATAATTCACCTTTTCACTTGCGTGTGTTTGCTTTATCACTGTTATATAAGTTTATAAATGTTTTTACCTTCTTCTTTTTTAAAACTTTTAATGTCCTTGATAAGAATTAATTAAGTAACAATCTAGAAACTCCTCTTACTTTGATGTAGAATCAGATTAGAAGCTTATCAGAAATTGCTCATTGCTCACGGTTCTATTATTGACGCTATTCTCTGCTTTGGTCGTAATGGCCTAATATCAAATTACCAAAAGTTTTTGTTTTAATATTATTTGTAGCAGACCAAGTCCACGTTGACCAAAAATAACTTTTCTTCAAGCTTAAAGAAATTACAAAGTTTAAATATCTAATTACGAAATTAATTAGTAATATTTTTCATTAGCCACATCGTACGAGTGAATAAGAAGTAGTTGCAAGTTAATTTTACTTGATGTATATGCCAACCATTGTATATAAAAAATTAATTCGTGGTGCCTTTTAAGTAAAAAGATTTGTGATTGAAGTTTCTGAAACGGCTCCTCTAGGAAAGAGAGTTGAGAAATAGATCCGAAAGTCAAGGAACATGCACGTAGGTGTAGCCGCAAGTGTTGCGGACCTGAAAATGAATCCAACCGTGTGGAGCAAAAACGTAGAAATGTTCGATAGCAATCTTTTCAGAAGAGGACTCTCATAAGCTACATTGAATTAGCAGCTAAATTGATGAGTTCGTAAGGAAGATGAAAGACAAGTGGATGGTTACTTGGATTTCTCGAAAAGGGCAGTTGAACGATTAGGAGAAAGTATATGCGTCTTTTGTTTGAGACTTAAATTTCCATTTTGTGGAGTTAACTAATGTGATAAATACAAAAACTATATTAAAATATGTTTAGAATTTTAGTGTATTGAATTGTCTTTATATTTAACAATTCCGGATTTCATATTTAACAATTGATCCCTAAAATGTGGGTGTTTGTCGGTTTCATCCTTATGATTTCAATTTTTTAATTACATTCTTAAACATAAATGCATATTTTTCATTTACTCAGAAATACTTTTATTCTGTTTTCTATCGGTGTATCCATATTTTTTGGATATTCCCCGATGTTTTTAAGAATATAACTTGCATGAGAGTAAAACTGATTTTCAGGAAAATTTTGAAGGTGAAGTAGTGTAAATACTTACTCTCTTCATTTTTTAGTACTTCCAAAATTAAAAAAGAAGGTTGAGTAGACGGTTTGGTATCACCCCAAACCATTAATTTAATAATTTCAGTGAGTAAACATAATCACAAGTTCAGAAACGAAAAATCGCACGGTGTTTAGCTTTTAATTATTGAATAACCAAGGTACACAGTTAGAAAAAGATCACGAGATTGTGATGTTTACTCCATTTAATGTATTGATTGATAAAGATACTACACTATGGTACGAGAGAAAAAGCTAAATGTCAAGAAAGCGTTGCCTACAGTTTTTAGCTATGTTCTTGTTTCATATCACAAAACATCATCAAATTCCCATAGACCCTGTTTGGCAATCAACAGATTTCATTAGCTGTTAGCTGATTTTGTTAGCAATTAGCTAACAACAAATTAATATAACTGATTTGACCAGCGGATAATATCAGTTGTTTATTTAAAAATATTAGATAAAATTAACTATTTAGTATTAATTATTTACATATAAAATGACTTATAAGGGCATGAGTATTATATTGGTCATTCCTCGATTCCTCGTCCGTGCAATTTACTTGATCCTTTCAGCTATACTTTCAAAGTTAAAGAAGACGTATATAATAGGATGATAACTCTTTGTATATTCCGACTCAATTTTGATATCAATTCAACTTCAAATTTTAAAATTAAAATTATTAAATTTAAATAATAAAGTTATTATCTCTATCTCTATCTCTATCTCTGTCCATATCTCTATCTCTTTAAGTAATTTGTAATAACTTTTGAATATAATAGTCTTTAGTCCCTTAATTTCTCAAAATCGGTATTGATAGGATCGTTTTCAAAATCGATGAATTGAGTTCAATCTGTCAACTCAATTAGCTGACTACCAAACATAATTATCAACGATTTGACATGGTCAAACCGCTAAAAACCTTTCAATATGCCAAAAAATGGCTAATAAGCCATTTACCAAACAAGGCCATAGCTAAAAACTATAGGCGACATTTTCAAAAATCATAGTCAATACTTTGTTGCTATATTTTATTTCACCTAATGATATTGAGCTATGATTTTCGATAACGTAGTCAAAAGGATTTAGCTACATTTTTAGAAATGTAGTTAAGTTTTAGCTAAAATTTTAAAAATATAGCAAAATATTTTAGTTTTGTTTTTAGTTATTTTGTGGAAATACTGATCTAACCAGTCAAATAATATTACATTTTAAGATCTAACTAAATATGATTAACTTTTAGCTTGTGAGATGAAATTTTACTTTGATGTATTTATAAGCACTTGGACAACCACTAAATAAATTTTACATTTTTTTCAAGGCCCCGTTTGGTTGGCAAGAAAGTAAAATAAATTTGGAATCTGATTCCTCGAAAAATAAATCTATGGAAAGTAAAGATATTCACATTTTTGGATACTTATAAGAATTCTAATAGGAAAGTTAAGTAAATTCTTATTATATTTTTTGGTATGCAATAAAATTTCATGGAATGTAATTTAATTTTGACTTATGTTTCCATTTATATCCCTACAAACCGAATAAAAATTGAAATAATGAAATAATGTTAATTTGTAATACAAGTTATATCATTAAATGTTAATTTTTTCATTCTAATATTTTAATCACATGATATTGTTGTATCATAAATTTAGTATTGAAAAATACTAAAAAAACCTCAACTGATTACAAACATAAATCTTAAAATTCAAATCAAATATCAAAATTTTTCTAACATGGAAAATAAAAATACAAATAGTTCTTTATTATTAAACTTATTATTCTTATTAATTTTATTATTCTTAATATTATTTATAATAATAATTATTATTATCATTATTATTATTATAATTATTATTATTGTTATTATTATTATTATTATTATTATTATTATTCTACTTATTATTAATTTTATTATTACTAAATTTATTATTTTTATCAATGACATTTTTTTTATTATTATTATTAGTACTACTACTACTACTACTACTACTACTACTACTACTACTAGATTTATTATTTTTATCAATTACATTTATTGTTGTTGTTGTTATTATTATTATTATTATTATTAGTACTACTACTACTACTACTA
>JAOSBO010055895.1:0-10161 GCA_027563915.1 Erythroxylum rotundifolium | reverse complement strand
CAAGTAGGACATTTTATAGCCTTTTCTAACTTGTTTTAAGAGAATAAGAGTAATATGGTGTCTTGAAATAGGAAAAAGTAGTGTGATAAGTTAGAGATGAAATGAAGATGATATATGGGGTTGACTATGTGCAAAATTTTTTTTGATGAATGTGTATAAGTTTGAAGGTTAAATAGATTATAAATTGATTGTAAATAATATTAAGTTGAAATGGAAGTGATAATGAAGGAAAATGATGAGGAAAATGAGATAGGAATGATAGATATGCATAAGATGGGTCATAGGTAACTTATAGGAGTCAGAAATCTAGAATTTGGCCAGTAAATGTCCGTTGGACGGACTTGATGTCTGCTAGGCAGACCTTCTTGAGAATTTTAGTGTTCCAGCTCAATTTATGTCTGTTTGAAGGGATGTATGTCTGCTAAAAGGACATTCTCGGGATAGTTTTATAAATATGCAATTTTGATGCTCTAGATGACAAAATCTCTCTTTAGGGTCTTCACAAAAGTTGTAGAACTTGAAGTCCTCTTTGAAAATGTGCTTGAATGACCTTAATCCGACATCCATGGTGAAAGTTATGCCAATTGTCCCAAACAATGTACATATATATTGTGGACTTATCGATGCATTCCTATGAAACATTTAGGCTTGAATGGAGATTAAAATGTACTTAATTTGATATGAAAATAAGAGACAAAAATGAGTAATTTGTTTGGGGTGATGGTTGAGGATATAAACATAAGAATGGATTGGCATATATCTAATGCTCAATTGTGGAAATTTTGCGATGTTATGAGAATGAAGATGAGCCTAAGTTAGCTAATGAGACTCCAAGATGAGCTCATGTTTAACTGACAAGTTAGACTCCAGAAATGGGGCCTAATAAGGCTTGGTATCAGAGCAACTAGGTTTAGGGGTATCCTAGGCATGAAATGATTATGCATTGATTTAAATGAACAACATTTATTGTCTTTGTATTGTTTCATATGATTTGAAATTGTTTTACATGAAGTATGGTTTAAGAAGGTTTTACATGCACACATGCAAAAGTTTAAACTTGACATGAAACATGAATTCAAGATTTTAAATTATTTTAGATTGAAGGAGTGATTATGCCGCTTTGAAAGAAAACTCAAGGAGCTATGACTCGATCTGCTCTCGCTAAGGAAGTACAGATGAATCTCATGTCCCGTAAGATGCAGGGACACACTCTACTCATGATTCTGAGGCACCTAGTGTGCAACATGAAGTGCCACCGCCTCCTCCTCCTATGGCCCAAGTAAACCCCATAGATCCAAGTTTCCTTCAAGTTTTTGCTTAGGCTTTCATGCATGCTATGGGTTAAGTGCCACAAGTTCCAATGCAGGCTTCAGTGGAGAGGAGCGGACAGTGTGATGAGGTCCGCAAGTATGGGGTTGTAGAATTTAATGGGACTATGATCCCTGAAGAGTCTAAAGCATGGTCGAGAAGGAAAGAGAGAGTTCTCTTTCAGATGAAGTGCTCCGATAAGGATAAATTGGATTATACTGTGAGCTTGCTGCAAGGGAACGCACTCCATTGGTAGGAATCAATGCCTCATAGTCAGAACATACCACCGTTATTGTCATGGAGAAATTTTGTGGAAGTCTTTCGGAAGAAATATTTCTTGATAGAGAAGGCCAGAGAATTTTGAAACCTCACCTCGAGGGACATAAGTGTGAGTGAATATGAGCTGAATTTCACCTAGCTTTCAAGGTATGCGGCCAACATTGTTTAGAATGAGGAGGATAAGTATCGTAAGCTTGAGGGAGGACTTCATTTGGGGATTAAAGAGAGAGTATTGATCCATAACTTTTGTAATTACCAGATGTTGGTAGATGTTGCACTTCAAGTTAAAAAACTAGAGAATATAAAGTACGAAGTAAACAGGAGGAGGAAGAATCGGGGACAGTCTTCTAAGAAGGGAATGAGTGCCTTAATTCCTGAAAGGAGTATGAGGACTTTCCACAAACAGAGCGAAGTGGGAAGTAGTGGCTCTACTAAGAACAAGCAAGCAAGAGCAGTTTCAGTGTAAACCTCAACTATGGGAGGCAACAGAAGGATGGAAAGGAGTAGGTATACGAACCCCCAATGCCAGCATTGTGGAAAGTTTCATAGAGGAGACTGCCTTAAGTTACTCGAAGTATATTTTTGATGTGCAGAGAAGGGACATATGGTCTGGGAATGTCCCCAAGCACCAAGGAAAGATGGGTCGTAGATGTAAGCCCCAATGAGAGCTGAAACAGTAGGAAACAGGCCAGCTACTGAGGTGGGAATTTTTGGAGCAATAAAGACAGTTATTCCTTTAGGAAGGCACAGGAAAAGGTGTTTACCACGACCAGAGATGAGGCTACAACTATACTTGAAGTTGTTACGGGTATGGCTCAGTTATTTGATTCAGAAGCATTTTTATTGATTGATTTTAGCTCCACATATTCTTTTGTTTCTATAAGCATGGCATTACATGATGTTAATTTGGTACCATTGGATAGTCTATTGATTGTTAGTACTCCTACAGGGAGGTATGTGATAATAAGTAAAGCATATAGAGATTGTGAACTCTTTATTGATGCTGCTAAACTAGTAATGGACTTAATGCCGTTAGGTTTAAAGGGCCTAGATGTTACATTTAAAATGGATACTTTAGAGAAATATCATGCAAAGTTAGACTACAGTCCTAAAGAGGTAAACTTTGATCTTGACAAAGGTGAGAAGGTGACTTTTAAGGGAGATAGATGAACACCATCACCAAGAATTATTTCAGCTTTGCTAGTTGACAAGATGATGAAAAAAGGTTATGAAGCCTTCTTGGCACATGTTGTGGACACCAAGGTGAATGAAGTAAAGTTAGAAGATGGTCCTTTTATGAGGGAATTTCCAAACGTGTTTCCAAAGGATTTACTTGGGTTGCCACCAGTAAGGGAAATTGAATTCTCCATCAATTTGATTCCAAGTGTCACACCTATTTCTATACCACCGTATAGAATGGCTCCAACTAAGCTGAAGGAGCTTAAGGAACAGTTAGGAGAACTATTAGAGAAGGGGTAATATAAGGCCAAGTTCATCGCCATAGGGAGCACCTGTTCTATTTGTTAAAAAGAAGGATGGAACATGGCACATTTGCATTGACTACCAGAGGCTCAATAAGGTGACCATTAAGAACAAGTATCCTTTGCCACGAATCGATGATCTTTTTGACTAGCTATAAGGAGCAGGGGTCTTCTTCAAAATTGATCTTAGGTCAGGCTATCAGCAACTCTGAATCAGGGAATTTGATGTACACAAAACAACCTTTAGGACACTTTATGGGCATTATGAGTTCCTAGTCATGCCATTTGGATTGACTAATGCTCCAGCTGCATTCATAGATCTCATGAATAGGGTCTTCAAGTAATATCTAGACCAATTTGTCACAGTACTTATAGATGACATTCTGGTTTATTCCAAGAGTGAAGAGGGACATAAAGAACATATTAGGATAGTATTGCAAACATTAAGGAAGAAGGAGCTTTAGGCTAAATTCAGTAAGTGTGAATTTTGGCTTAATAAGATGGTATTCCTTAGACACGTAATTTCAAACAATAGGGCACATATCGATCCGAGGAAAATTGAAGCAGTGGTGAGATGGCATGCACCAAAGACAGTGGCAGAAGTAAGAAGTTTTCTGGGTCTGGCATTATATTATAGGAGGTTTGTGGAAGGATTCTCCATGATAGCTGCACCAATGACCAAGTTATTAAGGAAAAATTAGAAGTTTATCTAGAGTGATGAATGTCAGAAGAGCTTTGAGGAGCTTAAGCATAGATTGACAAGTGCTTCAATTCTGACTTTGCCTATGGGAGATGAGGGTTATACAGTTTATAGTGATGCTTCAAGAAAGCATTTAGTTTATGTGTTGATGCAAGGAGACAAGGTAATAGCTCATGCCTTGCGGCAGCTAAAGCCTTATGAATTGAATTACCCGACCCATAATCTAGAACTAGCAGCAATAATTTTTGCCTTCAAAATTTGGATACAATATCTGTATGGAATTCAAACGAGGATTTTTATAGATCATAAAAGTCTCAAGTACTTATTGAGCCAGAAAGAGTTGAATTTGAGACAAAGAAAGTGGTTAGAGTTGCTTAAGGATTATGACTTGTTGATTGAATACCACCTAGGCAAGGAAAATGTACCGGCTGATGCCTTGAGTAGGAAATCCTCCATGGCCCATGTTCAGACAATTTATCTACCATTATTGGAAGATATGACTAAGCTCAAAATAAGCTTAAAACAGGAGGAACCTAATTATATTATTGCTAATTTCAGAGGGAGATCGATACTTAGAGAGAAAGTTAATGAGTTACAAGAACAAACTGTAGATTTGAACAAGCTTCAAGAAGGAATTAAGAATGGCAAGAAATCTGAAGTGGATTTTTACCGATCATAAAAGTCTCAAGTACTTATTGAGCTAGAAAGAGTTGAATTTGAGATAGACAAGGTGGTTAGAGTTGCTTAAGGATTATGACTTGTTGATTGAATACCACCTAGGCAAGGCAAATGTAGTGGCCGATGCCTTGAGTAGGAAATCCTCCATAGCCCATGTTTAGACAATTTATCTACCATTATTGGAAGATATGGACAAGCTCAAAATAAGCTTGAAACAGGAGGAGCCTAATTGCATTATTGCTAATTTCATAGTGAGACCAATACTTAGAGAGAAAGTTAAGGAGTTACAAGAACAAGATACAGGTTTGAACAAGCTTCGAGACAAAATTAAGAATGACAAACAATCTGAAGTGGAAGCAAGCAATATGGTTGTAGGAAATATATTTTGTATTCCAAATGCTAAGGAGGTAAAAGATGAGAAACTTGACAAGGCACACAATACGTCTTATGTCATGCACCCAGGTAGCACCAGGATGTACAGAGATTTGAAAGAGCATTTTTGGTGGGAAGGTATGAAGAAGGATGTAGCAAAATATGCAAGCAAATGTCTAGTGTGTCAACAATTCAAGGCTGAACACTAAGCACCTTCAGGCAAGTTAAGGCCATTGTCTATTCCTGAGTGGAAGTGGCAAAGGATAACCATGGATTTTCTAATGGGTTTGCCCAAGACCAGTAGGAAGCATGATGCCATATTGGTTATTGTAGACCGTTTAACGAATTCAGCCCATTTTCTAGCAATTAAATAGATTAATTCTCTGCATATGCTAGCAAAGAAGTATGTTGATGAGATAGTGAGACTAAATGAGATTCTAGATTCCATAGTTTCTGAAAAAGATCCTAAGTTCACTTCGAGATTTTAGGAAAGCATATAAGAAGCTATAGGGACCAAGTTACATTTTAACACTGCTTTCCATCCCCAAACCCATGGTCAATTTGAGAGGACCATTTGAACCCTTGAAGGAATGCTCAGGGCATGTGTGGTGGATTTCAACGGTGCTTGGGACGAGCACCTGCCATTGGTCGAATTTGCGTACAATAACTTGTACCAATTGAGCATTCAGATGGCTCCTTATGAAGCACCGTTTGGAAGAAGATATAGAAATCGTATATGTTGGGATGAAGAAGGAGAAAGGAAATTAATAGGACCAGATTTACTCCAGATGATAGTTGGCAGGGTCAATCTAATTAAGCAAAGGCTTAAGGCAGCTCAAGATAGAATGAAGAGCTATACTGGCGCACATCGAAAGGAAATGGAGTATGAAGTTGGTGAGAAAGTCTTTTTTAAGACAACTCCTTAGAAGGGAGTCTTGAGGTTTGGAAAAAAGGGAAAATTGAGCCCAAGATACGTTGGTCCCTACGAGATTGTTGAGAGGATTAGACCACTAGCTTATAGATTGGCTCTACCACCAGAATTGTCATAGATACATGATGTCTTCTATGTTTCCACGTTAAGGAAGTATAGATTAAGACCCTCCCACATCATTCAAAACACTAAGGTTCAGTTGAGAGATGATCTGACTTATGAGGAGACTCTAGTGGAGATTCTGGATACTAAGGAAAAGGTCCTTAGGAATAAGATAGTTCAACTGGTTAAAGTCCTGTGGAAACACCATTCAAAGGAAGAGGCCACATGGGAGCCCTTAGAGGCCATAAAGGAGAAGTATTCATACCTCTTCAATGACTTAGGTAAGAATTTCGAGGACGAAAAGGGGGAGAAATGTTGTCCCTCGAATTTTTTTTGTTGAGTTAAGCATGATACTTTATGGAATTTGCATTTTTGCTTTAAAATGAATGGAGTTGTTAAGCATGAATTAAATAAATTATGAGGTCATGATAGAATTATTATTAGAGTTTAATTATTTATTTTAATGATAGTAGGATTTTATTTCACTAGTTAGTGAAATTCATGCATTAAGAATGAATTGAGGGCATTTTTGGTATGTCACTTAAGTTCAGAAACCAAGAAGCATTAAAGGAAGGGTAAAGTGAACTTTTAGCACTCATTAAGGGTAAAAGGGGAAGAGAAAAATGTTTTCTTGTAAATTAGAAGACCAAAACATGAATGAAGCAAAGGAGAGAAAAATGTGAAAAAGAGAAAGAAAGGAGAGAGAGTCGGCCATCTGAGAGGAAAAGAAGAAGAAAGGTTAGGGTTCCATCTTTTTTTAGCTTTTAAAAGTGATTTTGAGGGTGTTCAAGAAGAGAAAAAGAAAGAGGAAAAGAAGAGCTTCCATTAGAGCCAAACATCTCTTTGTTTTGTGAAGATTCAAGGTAAACCCAATTTTAATCCTTTGGATTTTTGGAAGGATTTTGGTTCACGAGGCTTAGGAAATACATGGGTTTTAAGTATTCTAGAATAAATTTTACTAAATATGCTTTTTGGTTTCTTAATTGGTATTCCTATTGAATTGGAATTTTTGCCTATGTTAAAGGGAATCAAGTAAGGCAAGAAGTACAAGAGGAGGGGCATTTTAAAACAAGTTTCTAAGCAAGGAATTCAGGTGGGTTACTTGTTTATAGTTGAGTTAATAAGCCAAGAGAATTTTTCTTAATCAATAGATTTAAATGACTTGCAATTGCTTTATAAATGTTGCATTTATTGCTTCTTGAATGATTCAAGTATTTGCTATAAGTTTTGTACTTGAATATTGATGATGATTTATGAAATGATGATGGAAATAGGTTTTGAAATATATCATGCTTATGGAACTCATGTTTCTGAAATGTGTCTTTTATGTAATATGTTTACAAGTCATGAAATTCATGTTTATATGGGTTTGTGGTGGTCCATCATGTTATGTCACATGCACGTTGGCCCTATTAAAGGTTTCTCCTACCTTCCCATTAGTGGCACGGAGCTCCTTCACAAACTCCGTTATGTTTACGGAGATTAGCAAGAACTCCTTTATACTTATCAAAGTTTCGCAAGAATTCCCTCATGTATATGGACTACCCAAACCATTAGAAATGCTTAAGTTGTTTATGATTTGTTGACAAGTTTGATGAATACATGTCTTATGTTATGTGTGAATCGTTTTAGCTTGCAAATTTGAGAAATACACGTCTTATGTTGTTTATGATGTGTTGGAAAAGCTTGAGAATTTGGGAAATACATGTTTAATAGTTGCGAAGCATTTTACTGTGGAAGTGGATATTTTCAATGATTTTGCTTGTTTCTCCATTATAAACTTGTTACCCATGAGCTTTTAGCTCACCCTCCATTCCTCCCCATCTCTAGGTGACAATGACAAGCAAGAGATCGAGTGATCGAGAGTCAAGACATCACTCCGAAATTGCATATTTTAGTTTTCAAGTTAGTTTATGAAAACTCAAAGCTTTAATCGCATTTCAAGTATCAATCATATGTATATTATGTATTTTTGGATTATGAGACCAATGATGTATTTGGGTCTTAAATGTCCATTAAAGCTTTGTAAAACTCTCTTCTTTTGATGTTAATGAAATATATTTATGTTTTGCGTATAACATTCCAAGTTTTTCGCATTACATTTTCAAGCATGCATAGGGGTAAAAT
Source organism: Erythroxylum rotundifolium (assembly GCA_027563915.1). Taxonomy (NCBI): domain Eukaryota; kingdom Viridiplantae; phylum Streptophyta; class Magnoliopsida; order Malpighiales; family Erythroxylaceae; genus Erythroxylum; species Erythroxylum rotundifolium. Next base: position 2,183 of record JAOSBO010055895.1, on the reverse strand, counting down.
TTTTGTTCTGTGTTTTGGAGAAAAACTGTATTAATCTAGATATTTTGGACAAGGTTATCTTCTTAGAAGTTGTAGTTTATCCTCTTAATGTTCTAATGATATAAAGTATGTAATTTTTGGAGATTGGATTTGAAACATAAGATTGTTACAAGTAGTGATGATGTATAGAGTATAAGCAGGACACTTTATAGCCTTTTCTAACTTGTTTTAAGAGAATAAGAGTAATATGATTTCTTGAAATGGGAAGAAGTAGTGTGATAAATGATGAATTGAAGATGATAAATAGGGTTGAACAAGTACAGAAATTTATGATGAATGTGTATAAGTTTGAAGGTTATGTTTTTGGGATGATGACCAAACATAGACTATGAATTTATTGTAAATGATATCGAGTTGAAATGGAAGTGATAATGAAGGAAAATGAGCTAGGAATGATAAATATGCATAAGATGGGTCATAGGTAACTTGTAGGAGTTAGAAATCTAGAATTTGGCCCATAAATGTCTGCTGGATAAACTTGATGTCTGTTAGGCAGACCTTCTTAGGAATTTTAATGTCCCAGCTCAGTTTATGTCTATTTGAAGGGACATATGTTTGCTAAGCGAACATTCTTAGGATATTTTTATAAATGTTCAATTTTAACCCTGTAGATGGCAAAATCTCTATTTGGGGTCTTCATGGAAGTTATAGAACTCGAAGTCCTATTCGAAACTATGCTTAACCTTAATCCAACATCCATGGTGAAAGTTATGCCAATTGTCCCAACCATGTACATATATAAATTGTGGACTTATCAATGCATTCCTATGATACATTTAGGCTTAAATGGAGATTGAAATGAACTTAGTTTGATATGAAAATAGTAGATAAAAATGAGTGATTTGTTTAGGGTGACGGTTGAGGACATAAACATAAGAATGGATTGTCGTATATCAAGTATTCAATTGTGGAAATTTTGGGATGTTATGAGAATGAAAATGAGCCTAAGTTGGTTAATGAGACTACATGATGCGCTCATGTTTAACTAATGATTTAGACTTAGGAAACAGGGCCTAACAATAATTCACGATTCATATACTTGCGGTTAACTAGTATACTATTTTTCATTCAACAATATCCAATTGCTCTAATAAAACTAACGAAACAAATTTTTAATATCTTCTTTAATTTTCAACTTGCCTTCTTTAGACCTATATCTAATAGGTTAGTGGTAAGGATGAAATTATAACATTATTGGAAGTTTGTATTTTAGCAACTTTCTAATACTTGCATTTTGGTATAATCCTAAGCAAAACAATCTTTAAATTCCTTCAAAATTTTGACTAATTTGATTTTTATTTTTAGAATAAGACTTTTAATAATTAACATACTCTGAATTTCTCCTTAACTACTCAAATTTTTTGCTTAAGTGATTTCTAATTTTTAACTCTTGAATTCATTTATTTTTATATGAGTAGATTTTAAATCTTCAAATTAACCTTCATCCTCAATTGAAAAATTTTCATCTTTAAAAATCAACTTAGCATTCGCACACCCTTCTAGCCTTTTAGAATTCTCTACGATTTGCTACATTTGAAATTTGACTTCTGTGGTTGCAGTGACTACAAATTCTCTTTATGAAAGTCTATTCACTAGGTTTCTCTATAATTGGAACCGTCGTGAGCTTATTCTCACTATGGCAATTGACTTTACCAATATTTTATACTTTGTCCTTATCTTTTCTTCACCACTGTTTTTTGAACTCTCTCTATGAGATATAGTTTGAATCCGAACTGGCCTAAGTTGAACATTATAGAAAATTGCCTCTATTATATCCACTTTGGAATGGAAAGGCTAATAGTCAACCTAAGCAATTTCTATTTCATTATCTTTCTATAAGAGCAAAAGCTGACGAAAAGATAAAGGAATACATAAATTTAAATTAATCCAATCCCTCCCTAATAAAACTTGGTAATTGACATGTGTGTATATGACGAAGAAAGCTGCCAACGAAGACTTCCCACTTATTATGACATCTGTTGGGAAATTCCCATACCTTAGTAATCTTCCTAATAAATGTGATAATTGACACTTCTATTGGGATCAAATCTGTATCATCTTTACCCAAATTATTAATCATTTTTGTTGGCATAATGTTTACAGTTGGTCCATTATCAACAAAAACTTTTAACGTTGGCATGCCA
>JAOSBO010055875.1:0-10161 GCA_027563915.1 Erythroxylum rotundifolium | reverse complement strand
AATTGTCTGCTCGTATGAAATTCTTGTAATACATGAATAATTATTAAAATTAATGATATACTAAAAAAATTGAAGAACTAAATAAATAAAATTCATAAATAATATTGAATAGTTATTAAACAAACAAGATTTTAAAAAATTATTATTAAAATTGAAAAATTATTAAATTAAAATTATTTTCAAAAAGGAAAAATAATAATTAAAAGAAAATAATTCTACTTGCGACTTTTTTGTAAAACATTCCGCGACGTTTTAAAAATGTTGCAGAATATGATTTTCCATGACATTTTAAAACGTGGTGGAATGTGACTTTCTGTGATGTTTCTAGAAAACGTCATAGAAATACCAATCTTTTAGTGACGTTTTTTAATGTCAGTGTTTTTCGTGACATTTTACAGAAAACGTTGTTGAAACTTTTGCCTACACCACATTCTGTGACTTTTTTTGTGACATTTTTTAAAACGTCGTAAATTGTATTCTGTGACGTTTTTTGAGATTCTGTGACGATTTTTAAACGTTGCAAATGTGCTGTTTTCTTATAATGTCGTTGTCCATCAACAATTCACGACCACCACAGTTATCCAATAATGCCCCACCACCATATGCAGTTTCTCCATCTAGTGCTTAAACCCTCGTGAGAAAATGGTGACCTTTCTTAGATATACCACTCTCATGCGCGTATCTTAGCTTTACATTCTTTATAAGCAGACAAAAAATCTGACGATTCACTTACTTTCTCCATGCATGAAGTTTGTAGGCTTCTTTAGTTGTATCAAAATAAGGACCAGTTGCTAATACATGAATACAGGAAGGCCTCCATGCGAGGTTCAGTTTGAGTAGTGGGATAGAAGTTAGTAGTTAGAACTGTTGGACAGCAAAAAAATACGGTAGAGGCAAAAGAAACAGAGGAATATAGGCTAAACGTCTCCTTTCGTTGGAAACAAGAGGGAAAGACTAAAAAAAAATTTGTTTCACCCTTCTTGACCAAAAGGTTCTTCAAATTCCTTAATACCCATTTCATTTGTTGAAAGTGTGACTTGTTTTCTATTGTGGAGTGTATACAGATATCATTTTTTTCAAGTTTAATACCCTTCAATCTTTATAAATCCAATGTTGTAGTTTCTACCTGTTTTTATTATTAATATGAATTGGAGATTGGCAATACAAATACTTTCTGTACAACCGGTTTTATTGACAGGATTTATCACCACTTTAGGTACTTTAGCGTCTTTGTTTGTTACTTGGGATTTCTGATTATTCTTTTTGTTAATGTTAGCAGTGTATTGTGGTCAAATAACAATGACAACGTATTATGTAAACAACAAATTTCATAACATTCCTTACCATTTTACTGAATGAAAGCAAAACAAATAACACTAGAGAATGGACAACAAATTTCCCAATTAATAGTTAAAGATAAGAACGATCATTTCAACAAACACAACCTAAGAATTGAAAAGTCATAATACTCTATGAACAAGTTATTATTTGCATATTTAACCAAAATCAACAAGCACTTCAATTAAAAGAACTATCAAGCAAGTGTGATAGATACTAACCCAACTCTTCATCCTCGCTCAAGCATTTAAAGGTAGGATCTGTATTCACTTATCGTTCCTTTCACGTAAGACATCTACCATAAGCTTGCTTACCAATCCAATCTACACCATTTATGTCAAACACAAGCATCAATCGTAAGGTCGTTATTTAGGTTGTCATGGAGCCGAGATAAGGGTAGGAAAAAGGAAAAAAGTAGGTTAAAATCACTAAAACAAATTCAGCATTTAAACATAGATAACACAATGTCCATAAAGCACTCATTTCTTTCATCTCACTTAACAAATTGAACACTTCTTCTCTCTCCTTTTCTTTTCATTTTATGCTCATTTTGTCTTCCTTCCATTTTTTTTCCCAATTTTCTTTTCTTTCATTTCTTCCTTCTTTTTTTTTCATTACATTTTGAAATTTTTTTAATTATAAAACAAGGAAATCAAGAGAAGAGAAATACAGAGGAGAAGTGAAATTCTCCACAACCATACCCATCCGTAATACAATACCAAACTATACATTAGGATTCCCCATACTTAATTCGTAAAGCCAATTATACTCATTGAAATGCTCAACTTGCTTTATAGTAGGTACATGGAAGATGATAAATGATAAAGGTCAAGGCTGATATTTGGGTTTAAAGAAATAAATGGAGTCATGTTAAGCTTAAAGGGGATTTACTAGAGGTAAGATCAGATCAAGTAGACTTTTAAGCAAAAGGGTTGAATCCTAATTGCCTTCATCATTTGAATATTTGCATAAGAATGTGTGACCTGAACTAGTATCTGTAAGCAAGTTTTGGAGTTCCTTAATCGTGAAAGAACACTCTCAACAAAGAATTACACAATTTTGTATTTAATTTTTCAAAATGGCTCAAAATCTGACCAAACAAAAGGTGTCATTCATCTATCACAATAGGCCAATGTCCTTTTACCTGAAATCCAAGTCAATTAGTGTAGGTATGCAAGTATACTCATTCACTCATATTATACAATTCTAACCTAGATTGAGTTAATATAATAATCATGCATATCTAACTACTAAATGGGAAAACAAGCATAGAAGACACAAATCATCTTTTTTTTTCTCTTTTTTTTTCTAAATTATTACTCACACAGCCCTTGATGTGATCACAAAATGAAAGCATGATATAAGATGCAAAACAACGGAACGAACGACAAAGATCAAAGTGAAAAGAAATTAAGGTAACAACTAACAAAAAGGGAAAGGTTAAAAACATGATACTAAGATGAGGGTGGAGGCTGTCCGAACCAAGCATTCAAATTGGCCATGAAGGTTTGAATCTCAGCCACGTTACCTTCAATGTTCTACAACCTATCATTTGTTCATTGTTTAAATGCTATTAATTGATTTGTCAGTGATTGATACTCCACGGAATCATAACTCCCACTCTATTGCACACATTATTGCACAAGTTGGGGTTGGGGAGGTGGAACATCATCTTCTTCTAAAGTTTCCATTTCTGCAACTCCAATATGCTTGCTACTTGAACATTCCCCTGCCTCATCATAGATAAGAACATAGTGATTGCCTTGCCACCTGATAACCTTCATCGTTACCAAAGAATTCAAGTCCAAAGTCATTTTCCCAAAACTATCTGCATCGATTTGCGTTTTCTGTCAGTTAGCAAGCCGAGATATTCTACAATTTCGGTCACAAATGCCCCAATAACTATTTTTCCTCCACTAGATTGAGCCACTTCATTTAAATGCCCTATCGACCAATAACCTAAATTAAAGGGCCTCACACATACCATGCACCACAAAACAAATAAGTCACTTTTAGAAACTGTCCCATCGCTATCTCCTCTACCGAATAGTGTAAAACTTATAAACCGATGGAGATAACGAAGGGCATGGTCCACGATAGCAGAGGATTTAGACCGACTAGCGGCAAACACTTTATTAGAATTGGTCAATTGTGACCAAAACTCAGTAGGCTGAAATTGGATAATCATAGAAAGTAGTATTTGGAAAGCCAAAAATATCGTTAACTTTTGTTACATCTATCTCATAATATGCATTCATTAATCGAAATTTAAGACTTGCTCCATTTTCGTTTACTAATTCTAAAGTGGTTAGAAATTCTAATGTCAATTCTACATATGAATTTTCTCTAAATTCAGAAAATTGTTCCCAACCTACATTTAGGAGTAACTCTCACACTCGATCAAATATTCCTAATTCAATAAGTGCTTCAGAATCTATAAATCTATTCGGAATAATTTTTGATTCTTAAGAATAACGTACCTTTGTTGATGCTCTGTACTTTCAAATATGAGGTAGAACATACCTGAAGCGGGCTCTTGTGGTGATGAAGAGGGAACTCTTGGTCGTTTCACTCTTGGAGGCATAACTGCTTCTGTAGGTAGACAGCATGTTTTTATTCCTAATAACTTGATTTGGTGGACGCAGTCAGACTTTTGTGGTGACAACGAAGAGGTTATTATGGGAGGGACATTGTGTGCGTTAGCTTCAGTTAGAAAGCAGTTTTTGTGCGTGTTTGGATAAGTTAAGAGGGTGGTATTTAAAGGGGACATCGAGTGCACAGGCATGGACTCCACTCTCGCCCTTCTTTTATCTCTCGAGTGTGACTGCTGCCAGTCACACCCCTCAGTGCCAGACCCCGACCAGGCATGCATTGGTGCTTGGTGACACTCGACTGGCACCAGCACAAGGGTCACCCCTGTGTGGTAGTGACACCCGTCACTGGCAGCAGTGCAAGGCCAGCACTGTGAACCACTCACACTAATGCCAGTGACAGACGCCCGTGACTGTTAAATTGTTGTGGTTTTATTTCTAAGTTGTAATATGTTGCTTTTTTATTTTTATTTATGACATTGCAACCCATATATATACGTTATTAGTAAGAAGAGATGTATTGCAGGGGAGGCTTTAATTAGTAATAAGAGAGCTGTTGAGGAACAAGAGGGATCGCCACAAATGTTAATTGCCTATGTAGACAGATCATCATTAGAGGAAGGCATCCGTCCATATTTATCCATTAATGGCATGTTCGGTTCACAGGAATAGGAAATCTATTCCTGGTATATTCTTAAGATTTAAATAATCCTTTGTTCGGTTAGATAATAATTTCATAATTGCACAACATCTTAGGATTAGGTAATCCTCAACTTTTAGGAATAACTAAAGATCATCAAAAGGTGTCTTCAACTATTCCAAGATTAGAGTTTTTTTTGAAGACTTTTTTATCCTTATTATTATTAAGAAGAAAATTAATAATAACAAGGAATTTAATAATAATACTAAATATAATTAATTAAATAAAAAATTAAATAATAATAAGAATAATAGTAAGTAGAAAATATAAAATAATCATAATTAAAAAATTAAATTAATAAGAATAATTAAAGAAATAATAAGAATAATTAATAATAATAACAATAATATAATTTATAATAATAAGAAGGAATTTAATATTAATAAGGAATTGAAAATTAGCTATTATTATTATTATTATAAAAATAATTTATAAAAAATGTTATAAGAAATTTAATAATATTATTAATAATAATTTTTTTGTCATTAGTAAAAATTTAATAATAATAATTAATTTGAATAATAAACAATTTAATAATAATAAATATAATAAGAAGGAATTTAAAAAATAAACATATTTTATATAATTAATTATAATAAAAATTTAATAATAACAATAAATATAATTAAATAAATTAAAAATAAAAAAAATAAAAATAACATAATTAATAATAATAAGGAAAATAATAAGTAAAGATTTAATAATAATAATAATAATGATGATGATGATGATGATGATGATAATGATGATGATGATAATAATAAGGAGTTGCACGATCGTGCAATAGTACAAACTGGTACGATAGCTCGATCGTATAGTCCTAAAACTTGGTGGCTTTTTTGAAAAATTTATGTTAAAAATTTTCAAATTTAATTAAATTTAAATAATACAAAAACATAAAATAAATTTTTGCACAAATTTTATTTTTTTATTTTTATCATTTTGAATTTAATTTTATTTCAAAATTAAATTTATATTACAAAACTAAATTTATATAAATTGCATAAGTGCACAGGCGCATTTATGCAATTTTTCTTTTATTTTGAATTTTCTAAATAAAAAATACAAAGATAATTACAAAATCATTTAAATTTAAATTTATTATTTTATTTTAAATTCAATTTGAATTTTATTTAAATTATTAATTTTATATAAAGACAAAAATTTAAATTTATAAAAACATCATTTTATTTATATTTATATTTATAATTAAAATTTAATTTATTGGTTTAAATTATTTAGTTTCAAATTAAATTTGATTTATAAAACAAAAAATTAAATTAAAATTTCGTATAAGTTGTAGTTTATCGTTTTACATTTGTAATGGTACAAAGTTTGTAAAAAATGTATGAGAGATATCATTTTTACAACATAGGAGATGCACGATGTGCACTTCGCCAAACTGTTAGGAAATGCACGATCGTGCAATAGGCCAGATTCATACGATTGCACGATCTTGCATCTATGTGCCTTTTAAAAAATTATTTGTGTCTTTTTTCAAATTTATCTTATAAATTTTATTTAAATTTAATTAAATTTAAATTAATAGAAGTAAATAAATTAAGATTTGCCTCAAATTTTGTTTAAAATTTAAATCATTTTAAATTATTTTTTTAAAAAATTGTAAATTTAAAAATTGTCACATAAGCGCTCTGGCGTCTTATGTGATAATATTTTTTTTTAATTTTAAAATTTTAAATTAATTAATAATAAGATAATTAAAATTAATTTTTATTTATTATTTTTCATTTCTCATTTAAAATTTAGTTTTATTTGAAAAATTAAAATTCATTAAAAAACTTTATAATTATAATTTCTCAAATAAGTGCACGAGCTCGCCTTAATTGCATGCTCCATAAAAATTAATAATAATATTATTCAAAATTTAATTATAACTTAATTTTAAACATTATTTATTATTTTTTAAAAATTCGTTACAAAAACTTAATAATTATAATTTTTCAAATAAGTGTATGGGTGTGCTTTTAACTGCACGATGCATGCTCCATAAAATATAATAATTAAATTACTTTAATTATAATTTATATTTAATTTACGTTTTTTCAAAATCATTAAACAAATCTAAAATTATTAATAATAACATTAATTTTTATTTTTAAAATCTAAATTTAAGAATTGTCATATAAGTGCTAGGGTGTCTTATGTGACAATATTTTTTTTAATTTTAAATTTCTCAAGAAATTAATAATAAGATAATTAAAATTAAAATTAATTTTTATTTATTGTTTTTATTTTTCAATTAAAATTTAAATTTATTTGAAAATTTAAAGTTCATTAAAAAACTTTATAATTATAATTTCTCAAGTAAGTCCGCGGCCATGCCTTAAGTACATGCTCCATAAAAGTTAATAATAACATTATTTAAATTTAATTATAACTTAAATTTAAACATTATTTATTGTTTTTTAAATTTCATTAAAAAATTTAATAATTATAATTTCTCACTTACGTGCACGGGTGTGCTTTAACTGCACGGTCATGCATGCTCCATAAAATATAATTATTAAATTAATTTCTTTATGCAAGCAAAGGGCAAAAGTGGAGGGTTTCTCGTCTTCTCTCTGAGAAGTTTTTCTGTCGTCGTCCCTTGTTCGTTTTCAAAGGTCTCTGAGAAGTTTTTTTCTGTCGTCGTTCCTTGTCCGTTTTCAAGGGTCTCTGAGAAGTTTTTCTGTCATCGTCCCTTGACCGCTTTCAAGGGTTGTTTTAGCATGGAAGAGGATCAAATCTCTGTGGATATGCAAGGATTGACTGTTGAAGAGGGGGAGGATGATGGGCTTACCTATGACGAAGATGATCTTGTGGTAGAAGATGAAAGGAAGTTTTGCTTGGTGGGTCGCTTTCTTACAGATCGGAATATCAACTTCCAGGCAATGTGACAAACGATTGCTTCGGCGGCCATTGATGGGTATGCAAGTCAGAAAGGTAGATGGCTCCCGTTATATTTTCCAGCTCTTTCATGAAGTAGATGTTTACAGAATTCTGGATATGAGCCCATGGACATTTGACAATCAGCTGTTACTATTAGAGAGGCTGGGCGATTTTCCTAGTCCATTGGAGGTACCTCTTTTTCATTTTCCACTTTGGGTACAGGTTAGAGGTCTCCGTTCTGGTTTCCGGCAAGAACGTATTCTTAAAGACATTGGGAATAAAATTGGAATTTTCATTGAAGCTGACCCAGAGAATTTTTCATCTGCTTGGAATTCATATATGCGTATGAGAGTGAGTTGGGATGTTAGGAAACCAATTCGATCAGATTTCAAAATAAAGGTTGGGCAAGGGAGCAGTTTTACAATCGATTTCATGTATGAACGTTTGCCTCCTTTTTGTTACATTTGTGGTTTTTTTGGCCATACGGAACGCTTTTGCCCCAAGCTGCTTGAATTCGATCCAGGGAAAGCAGTTCGTAAATTTTCACCTGCATTAAGAGCTCCGGTGAGAAGAGTTCTAAAAGAGGTAGGCCAGCGATGGCTTCGGTCAACGGTGGATGACAGCAATTCGTCGGTTGTAGGAGGTGTTGCCGGATCTACGAGTTCCGAAAATAGAGGGGAGATTGGTGGTGAATCCCGTAATGGAAGGAATCAGCCAAATGACTTTCGGAAGGATAAGGATGGAGTCATATATTTAAATCCTCTTGCTATTAACGTTAATTCAAATTCGGCAGTGATTGATATGGAGAATCTACAGGATGCTGAAACTGATTCTTTGTTGGTTAATGAGTTCAAAAGGAAGCGGATGGGCTTAGACCAGCCTGTGGAAGCCCAAGGTCTTGCTATTACCCAAAGCATGCCTATTGGTCCAATTATTAATCAATCGGCCGGTTCGACTCGAGCCTGCCGCACAAAATGCGTTGTTTAAGCTGGAATTGCCGTGGGCTTGGCAACCCACAGGCAATTGAATTTCTCAAATTTATTATATTTGAGAAACGCCCCACTTTTGTTTTCCTTATTGAAACCTTTTGTCTTTCAAATAAAGTGAATGAAACAAAAGATTTGTTGGGTTATGATGATTGTTTATCGGTTGATTGTGTGGGCCACAGTGGAGGGTTAGTGTTGCTATGGAAATCAGTTTGTGTGGTTAGACCTCTTAATATTTTTACTAGATGTATTGATGTTGAAGTGAATATTGATGGTTTTGGTATGTGGAGACTTACTGGATTTTATGGCAATCTTGACAGATCAAGACATGCAGAATCATGGAATTTACTACTTAATTTAACTGATTGCAGTAATTTACCTTGGCTTTGTGTGGGAGACTTTAATGATATTTTACACCGATCCGAAAAACGTGGAGGAAGGCCTCAACCTCGTGATCTTCTTGAAGGTTTTCAGTCAACTATTATGGATTCGGGCTTAGTGGATTTCAAGATGGGTGGTTACCGATTCACTTGGGAGCACGGTAGGCAATCAGGTAATTTCATTGAGTCCAAATTGGACCGGGTCTTGATTTCACCTTCATGGGCTACATTGTTTCCAGCAGCTATTGCCTATACTCTAGACGCTTCTTCTTCGGACCACCTCCCTATTATAGTGGAGGTTCGAAAATTTTTTGATCAACGGTCTGCAAATCGATTCCGCTTTGAAAACTACTGGCTTCGGAATCCTGCTTGCAGAGAGGTAGTCATGGGTGCATGACATTCGACTGATTCTTTGGGTATTGGTGATCGATTACAGGCCTGTGGTTCTAACTTGCTTCGATGGGGTCTTGATTTGCGGAAATCAAAAAAATTGAAGCTTCTTGCATGCCGTCGTACAATGCAGGAGTTACAAGGATCAAGGATGCTCAGAGATGTTAATAAATTTTTGGAAGCCAAACTAAATTTCCATAACCTTCTTCATGAACAAGAAATTAAATGGAGGCAAAGGTCAAGGATTTTGTGGCTAAAGGATGGAGATAGAAACACGAGATTCTTCCATTCAGCCGCTACTAGCAGATTAAAGAAGAACAGCTTCCAGAAGTTAAAAAATGCAGCTGGACAGTGGGTGGAAGATAAGGAGCAACTGGGTTCTCTCATTCTTGACCATTTTTCACAATTGTTTACTTCTTCTGCTGGCAATGTTGAACTGGTTATTGAGCATGTTCCTGTGTGTGTTTCAGTAAAGATGAATGACATTTTGCTTGTACCTTACACAGCTGAGGAAATCAGATTGGCGATTTTTGGTATGCATCCTGATAAAGCTCCAGGTTTAGATGGTTTTAATCCTTCTTTTTTTCAACATTATTGGGACGTTGTTGGTCCTGCGGTTACTGCAGCATGCATACAATATTTGAATTCAGGGTGTTTTCCTGCTGATTTGAATAAAACTTTGCTTGTGCTTATTCCTAAGAAATCAGTTCCTGAAAGCACGAATGAGCTGAGACCTATAGCCCTTTGTAATGTTGTGTATAAAATAATGAGCAAAGCAGTATCTAATAGATTGCGTAGGGTGTTACCCTCGATTATTTCACCTTCACAAAATGCTTTTGTGGCTAAGAGGAGTATTCAAGATAATAGTGTTGTTGCCTTTGAACTTA
>JAOSBO010055847.1:0-10162 GCA_027563915.1 Erythroxylum rotundifolium | reverse complement strand
CAATTGGATAACTTTTCCTAGTACATCTAATTTCAACTCACATCATCCATACATAATCCATATTTCATTAACAACAAGATAGAAGTTTATAAAACTTTAATGGCATTCCAAGCCACATTACATCATTGATATCCAAAATTTAAAATAAAAAAGATACCAAATTCAATAATTCTTGAAATGCATCTAAAGTCCTGCTTTTACAAAATCTGACTTAATATACATAAACATTGCAAAAATATAGTGATGCCTGGACTCTTGGTTACTCGATCTCATTTTCTTCACCTAAAGATGGAACGAAAAGTACGTGAGCCTAAAAGCTCGTGGGTAACAGGTTTATAACAAGAAACAAGCAAAACCATTTAAAATGTTTATTGTCATAGAAAATTTTTATTGAATCATAGAACACATGGTTCTTAAATTTTCAACCAAATTCACAATAAAACAAATCATGTGTGCATCAATCTTGTCAATATATCATGAACACATAAGCACATCAAAATGGTTTGGGTAAATCCATGAACATGATGAACTACACAATTCCACATAATGGTCCTGTGTAGTTGTAAACTTGAGGGAGTCCGTGAAGAAGCTCCGTGCCACTAACGAGTAGGCAGGAGAAGCCTTTAACTTGGTCAACGTGCACGTGACATTTTTGAATGGATTACACCAAACCCACATAACATGTAATTCATGAATTGTAAACCAATTGCCCAAATGGCATATTTTGAAAATTTTGTTTTTTTTTCATGAACATGAAATATTTCATATGCAATTCCATCATCATTTCACACTTCATCAACCAAATTCACAATATCAAGCATATTGAAATTTCTCAAATCACTCAAAAGAAACAAATGCTACAATTATAAAGCAATGAAAAATCATTTTATTTTCTTGAATAAAAAGAAAACATAATGACTCATTATCCAATTATAAAGATGAAACCTACCTTGAATTTCCTTGCTTAAAACTTTGCTAAAAAATTCCTCTACTCCTGCTCTTCTTGCCTTCTTTGATTCCCTTTTATCAAAGAAAAAATTCCTATTCAATAGGGATTCAAATTGGAGAACTCACAAGACATATTCACTAAAATTGATCCTAGGATTCTTAAACCCATATATTTCTTAAGCTTTATGAACCAAAACCCTTTCAAAAATCCAAAAGATTAAAATCAAACTTACCATGAATCTTCACCAAACAATGATTTTCTTGGTTCTATTGGAAGCTTTAACCTTCCTCTTCCCTTTTCCCTTCTTGATCACTCTCAAAATCCTCTTGAAGGCTTAGAAAAGATGAACCCTAGCTTGTCTTCTCTTTCTCTCCTTTCTTTTCTCTCCAACGACACTTTCTCCCTCTTCTATCTTCTAATTTTCATTTCTCTCACTTCACTCTCCTTCTAATTTCATTTTTCTTCCTCTTAAATGCAAGACCACATTTTCATCTTCCAATTCTACCCTTAATGAGCATAAAATGTCCATTTTGCCCTTCCTTATAAGCTTATGGTCTTTTATACTTAAGTGTCTTGCCAAAAATACCCTTGAACATTCTTATAATCTTAACACTTTAAATCAATCAAGCTATTTCATATAATCTTACTAACATTAACATAATAATAATAAATCCAAAAATTAAATTCATCAAAACCTCATAATTCATTTAAATCATGCTTAACTAGAGAAAAAAATCTGGCGGCCAACAACTAATAGTCTTACTTTTTGGCATCTTTTGTCCCAAGGGGGAGAAGACTATGTTCGAACATCTGTTTTTACTTTACTTTGTTTTGGATAATTGATTGTGTTTGGATCTTGTTGATTAATTAAGGGGCAGTTCTATTTTGGTCTGTGTATTTGATGTTTATATATCCAATTATCTCCTTTAGGGGGAGTTTCAAATATATGAAAAATAATGCCAAAAAGGGGGAGAATGTTTAGATACATGTTATATGTCTTATTATTTAATTTTGAAAATTTGATAATTAGACTTTCAAGATAAGTTTGATAAGGTTAAAATCCTAATAAAGATGGGATTTAATAGATATCCTATTTTGGGATAATGGTTATCTAAGGAAGCAAATTTTATATAATTTAAATTGATTATGGCAATTGTAATATGGCTGGGTTTCACATGTGTATTGGACCGAATATTGTCATTTTTGGAGAGGAGTTTTATATTACTTGGTAGTTAGGATTTCTAGGGTAAATGGGGATATGTTTAATGAGCTAATTGTGTGAAGATCTATTTGTAGTAAACATTTTTGAGAATAATGTCACCTAGGTAGAACCATTTTGGAGTTGCGTTTTCTTTTGATGGTCTTGATACAATATTTCTAAGAGCGGACACTTTAAATTCTAAAATGCAAGAGGTTGTTAGATTCATATCTAAGGTGACATCACTTGCATCAGGTGGGGCTGGCCATATCTACTCATCTATAACAAATCCCCTATGAATGGATTCATTATTTGAATGAATATGTGTTAAGAAAAATCCATCACTTAGTTTTGTGTGGATGGATGATTGGTTTAAGCACTTATCACCTAAGCAATGGCTACAGTAGATGGACTAGCAATGTTACATAGAGCTCAAGCTGTGACATCCAATATGGATGGTGGTGGTGTGCATAAAATTCTAGTAGGTGTTGTGGATTTTGCAACTTCATTGTTTGCAACGTTTTAATGAAGAAACATTTATTTTGTTGGTGAGTTTTCAGATTAGGTAGCTATGTTTTCTGTCTATCGTGAGGGAATTTTTGGGCTATCAATGGTTGTGGTTTTGTGTGAAAAACATCCAGGAGTCTTGCTGTTTTTGCAACTTTGTAGTTTGTAACATTTTCTATGGAAAGATGTTTGTTTCGTTGGTCACCTTTCATATACTGTGCATGGGATGTTCCAATTTTTGATGGATAACTTCTCAATCTTTCGTTGATGAAGCTACATTATTAGAGAAGTTACTTTCTTTCTCAAGTGTCTTTGTTTATATTCGTTGTTATTTCAATCCCTTGAGTTGTTTATTTCATATTGTTATCATTAAACATTGTTCAGAAAATCCTTTGTTGAGGTTAGCACGATTCGATCATGTTATTAGGTTCGAAATACTTTCACAGGTTATCAGGACGAAGAATAGTATCAAGGGTTGAATGAGTCGGTTCAGTAAGGCTTTTTACAAAACTATTGCTATTAGTAAAAGTATTAAGCTGGGTGAGGCCCCTGCAAACATAAGCAAGGTGTGCCAAACTGCATTAACAAATTTTGTGTGTTGATTTGTTATTTTATGTTTAATTTTTCTATTTTTGATTGTGCTAGAAACAACTGCCACCAAATCGGAATTTTTTGTGAAACTACTACACCCTTCAGAAATTTTCAAATTTTTTTTTTTCAAGAATTCGA
The DNA here is from genome assembly GCA_027563915.1 of Erythroxylum rotundifolium. Taxonomy (NCBI): domain Eukaryota; kingdom Viridiplantae; phylum Streptophyta; class Magnoliopsida; order Malpighiales; family Erythroxylaceae; genus Erythroxylum; species Erythroxylum rotundifolium. The sequence goes on along the minus strand of JAOSBO010055847.1, from coordinate 6,779 downwards.
TATCATCCCCTATTTCCTATACTTTTCATGAAGGGTATGTACATAATATTTTAAATACTTTTAAATAATAAAACCCTTATAAAGTCCGCCTTCCATAGATAACTAATAAGTGTTACCACTTAAAACTCTATAAAATTTAAATGGTCGTTTCCAATACGATAACCATTCACCCCATTCTTTATCTTTTATTTTGGGAGGTAGGATCAACTTCCACACTAGCTGCTCTTCCCAAAATTCTCACTTGTGAATTCTTTTGTCATAGAAGTTTGCCATCTTTCCTTTTTGAATAATCATATTATTTAAAACCTAATGTTGCACTTCATCTAAATCTTCTAATTCCTTTACCATTGCTTTTGAATACTCATAAGTCCCTAAAACATTTTTGTTTAGCTACTCTCAAGGATGAAACCACTTCATTTAAAGGAAGAACATCATCATGCCGATATGTCAAGGCAAATGGGCTAATTCCTGTGGTAGCTCACTTAGAAGTACAATACACCCATAAAGTTTTTAACAAAAATTTATGTCGTCGTCTTAGATTTTCTTTTAACATTTTCCTTAAAATCTCGATAATTACTTTGTTCACTTTAGCTTGACCACTAGCTTGAGCATAATATGGAGTTGAATTTAACGATTTTGCTCTATAATGTTTTGCAAAATCTCTAACTTCATAGCTTGTAAATATAGTTCCTTGATTACTTGTTATTGATTAAGGAACTCCCAATTGATGAATAATTTGTTCCTTGATGAATTTGATTACATCTACTTGATAAACTTTCTTCAATGGTTACACTTCCACACATTCTCTATTGCAGGAATTATTGGAATTCTTCCATAATTATGGTACTATTTACAACCTCTAGCATATGATATGCAATCTTTCGAGATGGTTAGCTAATAATATCTATGTTGATGTATGTGTCATCTCATCTTTATTCTAGACTAATGTTCTTTATATATCCCTTCATGAACTTATGGCATTACTGTTAATGCTTTAGCCATCCTAAAGCATCTAAGAAGAGCTCCATCATTTCCTTAACAAAATAAAATTCCTTAACTAACTCAAAATTGAGTGCTTGTTACTTAAGTTCGAAAGGCTCCTTTCTTCCAATATTTTCCAAAAAGTCCTTGATCTCCAATCTCCAATCGTTGGTGACTTCTTTATCAATATCTAAAATTTTAATGAAATCCCTTTCTTATAAATGGTAGACCTTTGTTGTATAAAAATACACTTATAGATTAAGTCTTCTAACATTTTCAACCTAGATATTATCTGTGAAAGTTCATTTACCTTCCAGTTTTCACCTTGTAGAATATGTTGAAATTCTATATGATCAACAAATTCTAGCAATTAGATAATAGCAGTATAATAGCATGATGAGGCTAAACTCATGCACTTATATTCCCCTGTGACTTTATGGAACACTAGTTGTGAATCACCTTTGACTAGAATTATCAATCAGAAGCTTTAGTCTAATTATTAAGCCTTCATGTATGGGAAAAATTTAGAAGGCGAAGAAGTTAGAGCTAGTACACACAAATGTGTGTGGATCTTTAACCATTACATCTTTTTGAGGCTTGAGATACTATGTAATCTTCGTTGATGACTATAGCATAAACTGATATGTTTTTAAAATTTGATTCGTTTGATATGCCACACTTAGTGATTAATGCCTTAAAAATGCTTAAGATACTCACTTTATCTCATTTGTGATTTTATGTACAATTTGGAAGCAAATAAGTTAAAGTGAGTCGAAAGCACAATATATAGACCAATTTCCAAAGATTAATTTTCACTTATCTTTATAGAGTAAGAAGAAGAAACTTAAAAGATAAGAGGAAGACAAGAAAAATTGAACACAAACAAGAAAAATCATAGAAAGCAATACATGTGCATGTTTTTGTTATGCAAAAACGTCAATTTAATATAGTAGAAACGACAACAAATTAAGCATAAAATGACAGTAGCTGGTAAGGGGCAAAAGGTCCCAAACAACATTGTGCATATAAGGTAGATGTCTGCGTTAAATGCAGGCAGTATCTGCTTACGCAGACAATATGAATTCCTGCATTAAACGCAAAATGTGTCTACGTTCAACGCCTAAATGCATGGTTTGCGTTTTACTTAAAATGCACAGTAAAAGGAGGGGGGAGTGAGCAGTAAATTGGACCAATAATTAAATTGTCACGTCAAGACAATAGTAGCTAGGGGAGGAGAGAGCAGTAGAGTGAAATATAACAGAGGTGGAGACACTAGGTTTTCCTTCTTTGTTCTTTCACCACCGAAGCGTAGAGAAGATGACTCACTCTTTGAAGCTTAAAAATGGAGATGGAAGGCTAGCTTCTCGACTCTGGTTCAACGGGAATATCGACTTCAATTCACAGTTAAACTATTTTTATCATTTTAAGGCTGTAATTTCTTTTTGGATTGTTATGTTGTTGATGTTGATTTGATTGGGTTTTGGGATAAAAGATCTTAATACATTATTTTTATTGTTTTATTTTAAACTTGTTGCTAAAACATTGAATGTAATCTGTAATCGTTACTTTTGATGTATGTGAGTAGCATCTAATGATCCCATATTGTTAGGAACAACATAACTTAGGTTAGATAACCTAAACATGTGAGGTTACTGCTTATATTGATTGTTTTCCACATTATAATGTGGCTACCAAATTAAACCTAGAGATCGTATCCTAGGTTATTCGGTAGATATGTTTAATTAATGATCGTTTCTTGATTAAACAAAATTTAAGGCAAAACTGATATTAGGAGAGCATTTTAATAGTTTTAGATCGATAATCCAAAGAGAACTGTAAAGACATTAGGAGGATGAAATATGTTTGATCATGTTTAGGCTGAGATTGAACCTAGAACAAGACCTTACGTATATTTGTCAATTTAATCATTTTTGATTGCTTGTTTTAATTTTTTTGATAGTTTAATTTTACTTTAATTTTTAAATTGCTTAAAATCCAAAACCCCCCATTTATTTTTTCCTTGCATCAATTAACTTCGTTACGGAAATTAATTGAACATTTCCTATAGATTTAATCCCGACTCACCATAACTAAAAATTTTAGTGTACAGAGTCAAGTAAATTTTTTAGTGTACTCGTCCCACGCTGTCAACTTTTGACGCCGTTGTTGTAGAATGTGGTAGTTTAATTTTCATGTTTTATTTTAGTTGATGTTTTGTGAATATATTTATTTCTTTTTGATTATTTGTTAACTTCTAAAAGATTGTAAGTGTTGGTATATAGTAGTGACCAGAGCTCCTCATAGACAAATTGAGCAACTTGATTTGGAGATTAAGAGAACAATATGGAAGTTAAGAAGAGAAGTAAGAACATCTTCGATAGTAGACTTAGAACCTGAATATGAAGCAACTATAGAAAATCCAAGAATGTCGAGAGAATTAAGAGAACACTATGGAATTTAAGAAGAGAAGTAAGAACATCTTCGATAGTAGACTTAGAACCTGAATATGAAGCAACTATGGAAAATCCAAGAACGTCGAGAGAATTGGCTGCACCATATTTAACCCAAAGACCCCCTATGCATTACATTTCCTAATTTTGTTGAACATGTTTCCTTCAAGGTCTTGCAGGTGAGGTCTTTTAAAACTAGATAAAGATTTATAACAGTATTCATGTGCATTTCACTCCACTTGAAATTGTCTTTAAAGCTCATTGGCCTTCTATTAATAGCTACAAGGCAATTATCCTTTATAAGTATAATATTTATCTTCAATATCCATAACAAGAAATTATTTATATTAAACTTATAAATCTTTGGTTGCCATTACTTTTATTTCGAACAATTTTGAGGTAATAGCTCTAACTATTTAATATAAACAATAATTACATATATGAATATTACCTAATACCTTCAAAGGATGAAAAATATCTAACTTATCATGAGGACTATCCATTAATAAGGATAACTATAGAGAATATGATAAGTAAATGCACACTCTAATTAGTCTTTGATACCACTTATTAAAATGTTTAACCAAAAGAATATGATCACAAATTAACTAATATTACAAAATATGACTCACTAAGTATTATTATGATGAGAAAGAGAAGTTACAGTACAAACATTCACCAACTATAAGTTACAAATATTAATTTATAATCAAAACCTAGAAAATTGAACTCCCTACGTGCTCTTTATTTGACGTTTGGATTTGTTTGTTAATACTTAAAACAAAAAGTGGATGGGTACTTACAGGTGAATCAAACTAAAAATAGTCATACAATTCAATTTGTTCTAATTATCAAATAAATATTTCTTTTTACTATATGATTTATTTATCTACATCTAGATATTTATGAGTAATATCTAAATTATTTTAATACCTTCTCAATTGATGTTATCAAGGTTATATTCCATAGACCATAAGTTACTTAAGGAAATAAAAATCCCTTAAAAGGACTAGAGATTCTCATATTATAATATGATTAACATCAGTACCATGACCAGAAAGTCCAACATTATGCTTGTCATCTCCTTATGAATATAATTCCTAAGCCATTGTGACAGCACAAGTACGAAATTCTCCACATGCTATAAAGGCAATAATAGTTATCATCAAAGATTTAGTTAGACTAGATTAAATAACATCCTCACCAACACCATAAGCAAGTTTTCCATCAAATCCATATGTGAGAACTTCCCTTTTCAACATGTCACAACCTTAACTTAATCTAATTTTATTAACCTTGTGACATACCATTCCTTATGATAAGGTTCAATTATAACAATGTCACCACTAAGTTGAGGTTACCCAATATGTTAAACTCATAAAAAGTAGAAAGAATATCTTATAAAATGATATAATCATCCACCAATTTCAACATAATATCTAACATATAAAAACAACATTCAAGTCATAACTAGTAAATATTTTAAAAGCTACTAATATCTTAAGTCTGAATAAGAGACAAATTAATAAATTAACTCTTTTTTCTCTATAATCAACATGGTACAATCAGATGGATAACAATAATCAGCCATTATATGTCCTTATTTGCTTATGTGGGCTTATCACTAGAATATATATGTAACAAGGTATATATAACAAATAGGATAAATAAATAAAAATAATATTTCACTATATTTATATATAAAAATTGTTATTATTTGTGCATATGTAACACTATAATCATCTCCTAGTCAGCTATATAGAAAGCAACATTTCATGCATATTGTTCATAAAAGAAAACAAAATAAAATGCAACATTTTAGTGGTATAATGTGATGCACATACTATAGGGAGGTATTGACTGATTCGCCATGACTAATAAACCTTTACATGCCTAAAGTTTGTTCTAGATAATATCTTACAGGGAGTTGAATGTTATACATCTTATTATAGGCAAGAAAACAAAATAAAATGCAATATGTGAGTGTTATTGTAGCACCCCACTCCCGCAAGGACTCGAACCCGACATCTTGGGTGATATCCGGGTCTGTGCTCCGCGAGGGTGGTGTGCTAAAGCACTAATCATTCAAAAATCGGTGTAATTTTTTTTGAATCACAAACACAATATGCGAAAATTTATAACCAATTTAGGCCCATTTTCCTTCATAAACATTTTCAATCATAACAATACATTCAACAAAATTTTTAATAGCCATTTGGCCCCTTTCATAAAAACAAAACACTTTAATCATAAAGTCTTTACATTACAACATACATCATGTACACCTTTTTACAAAACTTTCAGATTACATAATTCGATACAAAAGTTGTGGAATATATAATTCCATACAAAAAGAAAAAAATAATGAAAACGTTAACTGATCCCGATCTCTATCCTTACTAGTATGCTATACGGATACTCCCGTTTGCCTAATGGGGTATTCTTCTGATCCTACAAAATATTTGCAAATTTTGGGTGAGTTTTGTGAACTCAATGAGTGACCATCATCGATGGCTCATCCAGTTACATAACACATAAATCACATTCACATCATTTCACATGTCACATTCAATACAATTTAATCATTCATATTATGCAAATGCAGCGCGCATGATACCCACTTTCCATTTATTACTTTGGTGTGACTGAGTGCCTAAACTGTCCCATATAGGGCTCATTGGTAACTGTCCCGTGTAGGGCTCATTGATACCTGTCCCATATAAGGCTCATTAAACGTTGAGCCGAGGCTCTGAATCACTTTTGAGCTCGAGGCTCTTTTTCACTCGTTGAGCTTTAAGCTTTGATCGGTGGCTACTCTGGTTACAAGCGCCATTATGTTTCATGCATTCATGAAATGAAATGCATCAATCACATTTGCATGATCTCATTCAATCACATCCCCTTATCATTGGACCTTAGTCTGGCATTCAACATTAAGTTGAGAATCACATTTTTACTTATATGTAAATGTTCATTCAAAACACATTTATCATTAAATTATGTAAACATAGTTCATCTCATTCACGGACAAGCAACACTTCAATATCTCAAACATGTATCACAATCATCGGAACTCCTGTCCGAAAACCAACACAATCAATCACATTCAAATAGACATTCGGTAGTTAATCAATACCAACATTCACAAAAAACAAACAATGAAATGAGACCATCTAGGTCTAGTCACAGTACGTTCTAGATTATCATTTGCTTTCAAATTTTGGGAACGCTTGAAAGTGGACAATTGACCTACACAACCCATTTATGCAAAACACCCATTTCACACTCATCAATAATTGCACACATATAAGCATTTATTTATGCACAATTGTATAGGTGGACTATGTA
>JAOSBO010055794.1:0-10164 GCA_027563915.1 Erythroxylum rotundifolium | reverse complement strand
CAATGTTTGGACTGATAAACCTAACTTTTGTTATGGATAAGATAATTAGCCGAATTACTTCCATGATAGTTTGCAGGTAGCCCAAGAATTCCCATACAGACCAGAAGCTTCGTATCAAGACTTAAGTATATCCTTAGAAGAATTAGTTTAGTTAATGTGTATGTTGCTACAATTCTAGCAGGAAACAAGTTTTAAAATCTAGAACTTGACAAGGCAAGCAAATCAATTGATGGAAGCAATCAACCGCCTAGCATCACAAAGAAAAGAGACACAACCATATCAACCTAAGGAATACTTGATGGATATTAGCGCAGAAACTTTACAGGGTAAAGAGGAGCTTGAGAATCTTGAAAGTAGTACCCAAGGAATTGCTTGTGAAGAAGAAGAAGTTAAGAAGGAGCATGAAGCTGAAACAGACATATCATTTAGCTTGGAGGTAAGTACTAAGTCCATGATTATTTTTGAAACTAAGTCTTTACCTTCACATAGCAGATTAAAGGAACTAAACAACAAAGAAAAAGGTCAAGAGATGTTTGAAAAATTTCCCAAATGCATGGACTCAATCAAGATTAAAAGTCTAAGGATAAGGAATGAGTTAAATGGGAACGATTATCAACCAAGACCCTATCCTGAAGAACCTCACGTGGAGGAACCGCATGTACCACCGGAAGGTCACAATTTTGTCATGTGAGGAAAGTAAGGATTCGAGCTAGTGACACTAAACAAAGGCACTTCTTGGGAGGCAATCCAAGAGAAGTAAATTTCTTTTCCTTGCATTTTCATGTTTTGTTTTATATGCATGTGGGTTTCTTTGTTGGTTTATTTTTTATTTTTTTAAAATAAGAGAAAGAATTAAACAAAGAAAGAAACATTTGCTTGTTTTATAGTGCTTTTAGGATTATTTAGTCAGATTAGAGAATGAATTGACTAGAGAATTTCATAGAAACTTTGGCATATACTTTTGCTCTTGTGATTGGTTGATGTGGATTATCTTTAGAAGAATAGTAACTAGTGGTAGACAAAGCTAGTGAGATTTTGAATCTTATTAGACTGAAACATCCATATTAGTCTCATTGTCTTTTGATAATGTGTGATCTTCATGACATGTACATCCCAATTTTGAGTTAATTTCTATTGGAGACCACATTTTTATCACATGCATTAATATGGATATGATTAGGCATTCTTTGTTTTTTCGAACTATATTAGCCAAATAACCTACTCGTTACATGATTTTCCTTTTCAATAAGCCCCTTTGAGCTTATTAGCCTTTCTTTTTGTGTCAACCATATTATGTGCTTTATACTTAACCAAATGTCCTACCTAAGCCATAAGCTAGTGGAGCATTTATGATTGGTGAGTTTATGGATGTACAAAAGTGTAAGTGTGAAGGTGTACATATGTGTGGGTTGGTTAATGTTGGGATGTTTTTTTCTGTCTTATCATTGAAATTCCCATGTTGATGTAGTTTATTTTAATTTTTATAAGGAAAAGAAAGAGAAAAAAATGAAAAGAAAATAAAATGAAAAAGAAAGAAACAAAGAAAAAGAAAAATAAAAAGAATGAAAAATATGTTTAAATAAATGTATCTAGGAGTAAGTGCATATGTGTTGAAAAGTTGTTTGTAATTAATGCATTCTCTTAAGATTATGACGAATAGGTTATTTGAGTATATTGAATATGAGGTAGATGTTGGCTTGGAAAGTTCACTCTTATGGTTTCAATATATTATTGGATCTAAATTGTATGAGTGATTCTTTCAGATTGGTATATGCTTCATATGGTTTGTGTGTGAGAGCTAAACGGGATTTTGAAATATAAATGTTGCATTCTTCATTGCTGACGGTACCTAGTTTTTGATGAGTGTTGCTGCCTTATTTCACTAGCTTAATGGCTTTCATGCTACTTAACCCAAATACATCTCACCTTACCTTTTCCCACATAACAACCTTGAAAATTCATTTATGTGAATTATAGTGATGGAGAAATGAAATGATATACAAAGTTATGGATTGTTGTGATCATGAATGGTGTTGAATATACCTATAGATATATTTTATTTAAAACACATTTTTCGAATCTACCATTAGATTGCTCGATTTTCGAAGATGATGCTTGTTGATTGATCATGAGTAGAAGCATTGAATGTTGAATTCTTGTTATGATTTTTGAAAGTCATTCATCTTTGGTTATGATTATATAGTCTTAGAAAATAAGGGAAATGAGTCAATGTTTTCGAATCTTTGAGCTTAATTGTAATGTTTTGCCCGATGATAACCAAAAGCTAAATGTGAGGGTATTTGAAATGAATGGATTTTGCTAAATTTTTATATGTTATTTCATTTGAATTCATTCCTATTTTTTGTGTTTAATTGCTCATTTTATGTTCCTATTGATTTTACATGTAAATTTAATGATGGAATAAAAATAAAAGATTAAAGCAAGAAGTTTTAAAGCCATTAGGAGCTAGGAAGGTTATCCATAATGCAGCCAACAAAATGAAAAATTGGAGAAACATCAAAGAGTTAATGGAGTGCCAAACCTTACCAAAACGGCAGCAGCATGAAGAGAAGCAGAAACGATGACGTAGTGGAGCAAGAAACTGTGCTTCACGCGGACCACGTATGCATTTCATGTAGATATCCTGCAGAAACGTTTCTGTAAGTTTTGAATTGGTGAGAGGGTTTGGCATGAATAGGAGTAGTGGACCGAAAACCATTGAAGTTAAATTGTCCCATTAAGCTACAGTGGAGAGGTAGGCGGAAGAAACAAAAGAAGAGACAAAACAGTGGCGTGAAAGGGAGAAGAGTGGAGGTGAATAGTAAGGTGGATCTTAAACTTAATTTGTCACATTAATGAATAGTAAGAGAAGAGAGCATTAATGTGAGAAAAGAAGAAGAGAGTTGCAGCAGTTAATAGTCGAAGGGGTTTCGGTTAAGGTTACAAAGTGGGGGCTGAAGCATTTTCTAAGGATAGACCTATGGAAGGCTAAACGTCTCGACACCGATTCAAAGGTGACATCAACACCGATGACCTGGGTTAAGTATTTTTTATTAATTTTTTGTTTCTTTCTCTCATTAGAAATTGATTATATTATCTTGTATAAATTGATTAGGTGTTTGAATGATGATGATTTTAATGCTCCATTGAATTGTTTTTCATAAAAACTCATTGCTAGGATCAAATGGAATATGTAATTATTGTATTCTTGATTCATGTGTAGCAACTAATAGTTCCGAATCATTAGAGATAACATAACATAGATTAAATAATTTGAGCTTATGTGATTACTGCCTAGATTGGTCTATTTTTTTATTCATAATGCGGTTGTCTGGATAAACTTAGAGAGCTTATTCTAAGTTTCCCAATAGTTAGGGTTAATTAACGAGCACTTTATGGTTAACTAGGATCTAAGGAAAAATCAAGATTAACAAAGCTTGTTGTTAATCTAGGACCAATAATTTCTAAGAGAGATAAAAGAACAACAAATTAATGAATTGTGCTTAATTAGGGTGTAGGTCGAGATTGAACCAAAGAATCAGATCCTTACTGAATTCTCCAATTTTATCATTTTTCACATGTTTTCTTTAATTTGTTTTCATTAGGTTTATTTTATTTTAATTTCTTATTAAATTTAACACCCCCCTCCCCATTACCTAAACATGAACTAATTTCATTTCATAAGCTAACCGAACATTCCCTATGGAATGGACCTAGACTCCCCACTGTTACAGTAGTGGTTTAGTTATTTTAGTTTGACTAGCATTACGACGGGCCTATCAATCATATAAAGCCATAAAAAATATAATGAAATATAAGTGTTATCCTTTTATAAATTGTTATTTCATCCAATACATCACATATATAAATTTAACAATTTATTACCATCATCATCCTTTCACCAAAGGTTGATTTGGTTATTCTTCAACTTGATAAGTTTCATAAACTTCATACAATTCATAATTAAAAGAACAAATATATCCTAGTGTGTAACTTGTATGATTCTCTTTATGTTGATTAACCAACATGGCATAAAAGGATAGTCTCGGTTATCTAACTTTGCATTCTTACCATTTATGTTAAGCATAAGTCTCCTTTGATCCAACAGATAAAAACTACTTGTTATCATACTTTAAATATTATAATAATGTTGAATCTAAATTCAGTATCAAATACTCATAAGCATGAACTAGAAATACATATGATATCCATCATATCTCATATAGGCAAGAATGAGATAAGACCATGCTAAATAAACATCTAAAAGTTGACAGTTGGTGAAGAGGATGCAGGATGTATATGAAATGTTCTATGATTATACTTCAATTTTTGTATTGCAAAATGATCTGTCACGTTTGTAGTTTCGGTGCTAACTGATGCAATGTGTCACATACTACATTTGATGTTGATTCCATATGGTTTGCTTCATGCCAGCCATCAGCAAATTAAACTGGTTAATGCATGTTACTCGTGTCTTCCTCGTGTTTGTGAAAAATAACCTTTTTCTTGTTTGTCCCAAATACAGTGTTTCAACCATATTCTCGTCATAAAATAATGGGGAGAAAACAGGGTTGTAATAGGGTAATTAGGAAGGAGGATGTGATGCCCTGTTTAATGAGGTGTTGGGATTATATTGTGCAATGTTAGAAGCCAATGTAAAAGCTAACGTCATTGTTGCTTGTACCTATAAGCATGGTACAGGTTGGGGGAACTAGGTTGGCATAAAATAAAATGGCAATTCAAACAATTCTTGTACTTAAATTTTAATAAATGACATTCTTGAGAAGAATGTCGTTTCTTGGAGCTCTATAATCACAGGTCATGCTTAAGTAAATCAATTATCTGATACAGTAAACCCTTTTCAAGATATGATGAAGACTAATGTAAAGCTAGATGAGATTACAATAAGGAAATCGAGTTATTCAATGAAGGGGAAGAACTTAAAAGGAGAAGCTTTACTGGTAAAGAGTTCGCAGCTCTTTTCCCTTTGCAACGAAACGAAAAGATGTTTATAACTTTTGAATTCAATTTTCAGATATGTAAACCTATTTGTGAGCATGGTAATTGTACATTTCTAATCTACTTCTTCTTTTTTTCATTTTTTGTAGGATAATGATGATTAGGAGTGGACAAGGAAGTACTTAGTGAAGGACTTTGGATTGCCCGTACATATTAGTTTTGTTTAGTATTTTAATTAATTCGCTCATATTCCATATAAAGTGGAGGACGTTAATGTAGGTGAATATTTTAGCTAGTGATTTTTTACTTTTATATTTAAAAATGTTAAATGGATTAATTTAATAAGTCCTTATGAACTATATTATATATATATATACATGCAATTTTTTGGTTGTTTATATTTGATAATTTGTATGTTATTAAGACGCAAATTAATATATATATATACGTAATGATGAGTGTTTGTTTTTAAGTTAACATATTATTGATAACAAAAGAATAAATTCTTGCCTAAAAAATTTGCTTCTTACTTTATAAAGACTTAAGGTAATGTAATACCTAATAAGTTTGAAACTAATGTGTTATTTTAGTCAAATTAAAATTAACAGTTTTCATTTTGTTGCCTTATACTTAAAATAGCATTTTTTAATTTAACGGTATAAATTATGTTGCTTCAATAAAAAGGTAACGATAATTGTACTAAAAATTATATTTTTGTTTGTTTTCTAAAGCACTTTTTACATTTTGTTATATTTTATTCCTTTTAAATTTATACTATGATACCATAGTTTGGAATAGAGTTGAGTGTTTAATATAATATTAACTTTTTTAACTTATTAATTATTTTTCTGAACTTAATTTTTTCCATATTAACGTGATTATTGTTGCTAAGAAAATATCGTCATTTTATGTGTTGGTTGGCTGTGTAATTCCTAAATGCCTTGTGGTTATTTCGTTTATGAAACTTTTAAATATTAAGAATCATGAAATTGAAGCAAAAGAATGGCAGGAAAGACATACCAACTTGCATTCTAATCAAATTATAACATAGATAATACGGGCGTAGGCTTTCTTCCCTGAGAAAAATAAAAGTTAACATTTATATTATTAATCATTATATTTTATTTATTTTTGTAATAATATTAAACTCTCAAAAGGCTTTTTACTTTATGTCTGCATCGATTCATTATGTTCCCCTCAAAGCTTAATTTGGTAAGAAGAGATGTTTTTTTTTCCACCACAACTTTGCAATGTCTCGTGATGAGAATTCAAAAAAAAAGTGAGAAAATTGAAATCACTCCCCCAATTGTCAAAGTACTGAATTCTATTATCATCTTGTAATTAACTTCTGAAAACCAACAAATATTCTCATCTCCTCTCTCTCACTACATATTTGTATATACACCCCTAAATTCTACAAATTGTTGTACCAATCTTATACAGCTTTAGTACGAACCCCAGCAACTCAAGTACATAACTTTCCTTTAAGACTCCTCTGATTGCTTTGTTTTGTGTTCTCTCAATTTACTAGAAATCGCAGCAGTGCATGCGAAAAAAAGCTTTTTGGGCAGCTCAGAAATAGACTAAACGTGCCTTATACCTTGCATTTTTAACACCTGAACTGCTTTCTTTTCTTTTGAAGACCCATTTGTAACCAATAATTACCTTTTGGCGGCTTCACTAGAACCCAAGTACCATTCTTGTGTAGAGATTCTATTTCTTCGTCATAGCCACTACCTACTTATCAGCATCAGCACTTGAATTTACTTCCGTATATGTGGAAGGTTCACTGTCTCCACCTGTTTCCTGTGCCACTGATAAAGCATATGAAACTAAATTTGCATATCTCTGTAGTGGTCGAATCTCCTATCTTGGTCTGTCTCTAGCTAAGGAATGTTCTTCTTCTACAGGTTCATCATGAACATGATCAAGATCTGGTTCATCAGCTTAATCTGTCTAATGTGTAGAAGATGTCTGAGAAGGACTTGAACTACCATTCTCTAACTCCACCTATTTTGTGTATTATTCTCTTTTTCTAAATTACAAGGATTACAAGACTCCTTTCTAGGATACAACATAGAGAATTCATCAAATGTAACATCCCTACTAATTACAAATTTAGGTAACTTGGGATTAGAACACCACAATTGATATCCTTTCACCTATGAAGTATAACCGAGAAAAATACATTTCTTAGCCCTATGTTCTAACTTTCCCTCATTTACGTGCATATATGTTGGACACCCAAATATTCTTAAAGTAGAGTAATCAATATGATTACCTGACCAAACTTCCTTTAGAATCTTGAAGTCGAGAGGAGCATATGGAGAGCGGTTGACGATGTAGCAAGCCATAGCAATGGCTTCTGCCCAAAAATCAATTGTCAACCCTACATTAGAAATCATACACCTAGCCCTTTCTAAAAGAGTCCAGTTTAGGCACTCGACAACTCCATTTTGTTGCGGAGTTATTATAATGATGTGATGTCAAGAAATTCTTTCATTCTTACAAAATTTATTGAATTTACTTCCACAAAATTCTAAACTATTACTATCCATAACTGCTTAACATGTTTTCCTATCTGCTTTTCAATCAAAACTTTCTATTGCTTAAAGGTTAAGAAAACATTATCCTTATGTTTCAAGAAATACACCTAAACCTTCCTTGAATAATCATCAATAAAAGTCAACATATACTAGGCACCACCTTTAGATGAAACACAAAAGGGCCCCCAAAGATCATAATGAATATAATCCAAAGTACCTCTAATTTTATGGATAGTTGGAGAACTGAAATTGACTCGTTTCTACTTCCTAAAGATATAATGCTCATAAAAGTCCATCTTACCAGTGCTTTGATCAGAAAGTAGGTCTCTCTTGCTTCACACCATTAACCCTTTCTCACCCATGTGTCCCAAATGCTTGTGCCACAATTTGGTAATGTCACATCTATAAAAACTGTCACAGCACCCGTTACTATAGATCCCTGCAAAACATACAAACTACTAGACTTGCAAGCTTTCATTAATACAAGAGCACCTTTAAAAATTTTCAAAACTCCACATCAATAGAGAACTTGCACCTATGAGAATCGAGAGTGCCTAAAGAGAGGAGATTTTTCTTCAAATCAGGAACATGTTTAACGTCAGTGAGTGTTTTGACGATACCATCATACATCTTGATCTGAACTGTACCTTTACCAACAACTTTACAGGCAACATTATTACCCATCAAAACAATTCCACCATCTGATGACTCATAAGTGGAAAAATACTCCCTGTTAGGACTTATGTGGTAAAAACAATGGGAATCTAAAATCAACTCCCTATTAGATAATATGACTTTATCTTCTATGGCTAGAAAGATAATTCCCTCATTCTCATCGACTGTTACACTAGCCTCGGTAGTGTTGCTGTTATTATACTCAATTTCATTTTCTCCTTTTTTTAATTTATAGCAATCAGCCTTTATATGGCCACTTTTCTTATAATAATTACAAATTTTATTTCTATGTATAGATTTTGACCTGCCTTTAGATCTATCTCTTTCAAAATCTCTATTTTCATATCTACCCTGTACAAATAGTCCCTCTGTTTGATTTCCACTAGTCTCCCCAATGATGTCCCTGTCAATATGTTCTTTTGACTTTAATGCAGACTTAATACTATTATATGAGACTGACTCTTTCCTATAAATCATAGTATCATGAAAATATTTAAAAGATTGGGAAAGGGAACATAACAATAATATGACTTGATCTTTATCCTCAAATTTTACAGCTACATTCTTCAAATCCAAAATAAGCGAATCAAATTTATCCATATATGAAATAATAGATGTACCTTCTATCATCCTCAACATATACGACTTCTATTTCAAATAAAGCCAAAATTTAACCATTTTTTTTCATGTACATGGTTTTCATCTTGTCCCACATACCTTTAACTGTGCTTTCACTAGTAGTCACCCACAAAACCTCATCAGAGAGATTCAATACTATGGCTGATCTTACCTTTTTATCTAGATCTGTGAATTTATCTGACGCCATATTTGTTGACTTTTTCTCCACTCCATCAAGTGCAATCTCACACCTATCTTATGTTAAAATAGCCTAGATCTTGTACTGCCACATATAGAAGTTAATACTCTACTCAAACTTTTCAATAGAGGTCTTCGTTATCCTCATAGTGGCTAAAAAATTGATATTTCGACTATTTTTCGATAAGTGGACCACGCACGTTAAACAAGACAGTGGGTCCCACAAAAGAATAGTACGTGGGCACCACAGACAAAGTCGGGACGTGGGCCGCACACGATAAAACTGAGACAGTGAGCCCCATAAGATATATGGAACTGTGAGCTTCATTTGTACTCACAATAAAATCTAATTTACTTTTTAATGTGGAGGATCCACCTTAGTGGCAATGACAAAGCATACTGTAAGTTAGACCAATAAGAGAAGCTCTGAACCTAGTTTAACGAAAATGCCCTCAGATCGAATACTGGTTGAATTTAGTAGCCCAAAAATAATAATAATAAATAAAGAAAAGAAAAAATAAATAGGATAGGACACAAGGATTTACGTGGTTCGATCAATGTGATCTACGTCTACGGCCAGAGGGTGAGTCAAATTCACTAATATGTAGAGAATGTACAATAATTACAGAAGGCTAGCACAAGAAGCCTTTTAATCAGAAAATTCTCAAAAGGAAATTTGCGAGAGATAGTTTTTGAAAGAAAGAAAAATGGTGCACTGATATCTCAAACAAGGCCTTCTATATATATATATATATATATGTTACCTCCATAATGACAAGAGTTTGTTTTTATGTTAACATATTATTGATAAAAAAAGAATAAATTGATGAATTTTTGTTACCTTATAAAGACTTAAGGTGATTTAATATCTATTTAACACTGCTATTATAGTTTGAAACTAATGTATTGATTTAGTTAAACTAAAAAATGAGAATTTTCGTTTTGTCATTCATTACTTTATTTAATGGTATGAATTCTGTTGTTTCAATAAAATTCTTTTTAAATTTATACTACGATACCATAGTTTGGAATAGAATTGAGTGCTTAATATAATATTAACTTTTTTTATCTTATTAATTATTTTTCTGAGCTTACTTTTGTTTCCATATTAACGTGATTGTTGTCACTAAGAAAAATATCGTCATTTTATGTGTCGGTTGATTGTGTA
>JAOSBO010055773.1:0-10164 GCA_027563915.1 Erythroxylum rotundifolium | reverse complement strand
GGATAGATTTAACCGAATCTTCCCATAATCTTCAAGATTGAATATCTCTAGCATGTTGAAGATAATTTCCATCTTGTTTTCACAATGATTTATCTGCTATCTTGATTTGGACAAGTCTTTTATTTAAATTACAACACCTGAAATAATTTCTTAATCAATTCTATACATTTTATTGTTATCAAAGCATAAAAGTATTTAATTTGTTAACCACCATTAGTCCAACAATTCTACTATATATAACCAAATCATAATTCATATAATGAATATACTGTACATAAATAACAAAATTGGTATATGAACTTATATACAATGAAGAATTTACAAGTTGCATACATGACCAATATTCAATGAATAATTTACTCGTTGCATATGTTGTCAAATCTGGAAAAACAAAGGAAATGTAAGAGATAGATTGACATAGAGAGATACGTTGTATTTAAACAACACAAACATTCATATAAATACAACACAACTAGTTATACATTATATGCATACAACTAATCGATGTTTGTTCCATTTGTACTTGACTGCATAAGATCAGGTTGTGATGATGAAGTCAATGAGGTTCTCCTTCTACTCGCTTCTGCTTGTAAATGTTGTGAAGTAATATTAGGAAATCCTCTAAATCGCAAATCCCTTAGCTGAAATGATAATTGAAATGTGTGTGGGTCAACTATTAGAGAAGTGTTCTAAAGGCAATCACTTTTAGCACTTATTGTACAAATCATTTTATGATTAATAAAGTCATTTTTCATCATTTTGATGTTCATACGTTTATGGATTTGATGTTGATCTTAATTGATTTAATGAAGTCCTTGATACAAAACATAGCGTGGAGGAAATCATGATGAGATCATGATAACAAGATTCCTATCATGTGTAATTATGCTAGTATCTAAACTTTCACTAATCATATGACTAACAAGATGGGATATCATTAATCTAGATAAACTAGCACATGTTATATTCCTTGATTAGATCAAGTAGTAGATCTCATAAGCTGTAGACATTAGTTGTTTTCATATGGATATTCTATTCCAGTGTCAATAATAGTGTCATCATAGCAATGGTGCAAGTATCCTTTGATTTGAGGTGCTCAATGATATCTTGGATATTGATCTTATGCTTTGACTCCATTCATCGATGCCTTTCAAGGGTTACTCATAGCGTGGTGATTGGGTACAACTTGAGGTATTTGGAGGTAACTGAGGAGCCAATAAAGGATTCACCACTCCTAATAGAAGGAGAGGATACCTACTTGTTAGGGTCATTACTTAAGAGCCTCTGGATAGAGCAGATATGTGTCATGAAGAGAGTCTTCAGTAATAGTTAGAGTAACGAGAACCTCAGGACAAGATCTAATAACTCTTAGACTATATGTGACATAGTCAGTCTAATGGAAGTTGACACTTTGACCATACTCTAAACCAAGTGGGGTATAGATGGTGAAAGGACAAATTGTATGGCAACATTGCATTTGGAATGTAGTCAAACCACTGACTTTCTGGTCAATTGGGCATCATGACATGTTGCTAGATACCGCTCCTGAATTACTTGAATTATGTGTTAATTCAAGTGGCCAATGTAACAGGGAACCTAATGAATCACACATATAAAAGATCTGAAGGATGAGTAAAATGGTCTTGAATGGTGATTCAAGATATGAAAGAGTGTTTTGGGATTGTATCGCAATGTGATTGTGGTAGAAAATGTTGCATAGAATGGATTAGAAACAAGTGTTGTTGGCTTCCATTAATGCATGCTATTCATGTCATTAACTTGCCATAACTTCGATTAATGCATGATATTCATGATCATTAACTTTCCACAACTTCCATTAATGCATGCTATTTATGACCATTAACTTCCTATAACTTTCCATTAGTGATGAGGACTATGGAAGGCCAAATGCTGAAGAAAACTGAGATGATTTTTGTGCATTTAGTGTAAAACAAAAATGAATAAGAAAGTTTTTTTTTACATACACAAAAGTTTTTCTTTCAAACTCTCTCAAGCGTTCTTGCCTTTGCTAGCATAAAGAAAGAATTCTAGCCATCTCCTGGTGAGATGTCATCCCTCTATCTTTATATGGACTTTCATTAGAGATGGTCTGCATTGATCTTTTTGGTTTACGAAAACCCAACACGGAGAAGATTAAAGAACAAAGGAGATCGTTAGAAAGGTATGTAATCATCTTACATTTCATGTTTTTGTTTTTCTATATCTATATGCATGATTAGATTTGGTTTTTGAGGTTTCGTTTTATTTTTGCTGTGTATATTTGATATAGATTATGTATGCGATGCATGATCGGAACCTAACAGTAGTATCATAGACATCTTGTGCCTAGTTGGATGTAGAATACATGACATGTGAAAATTGTTTCCATGGTTGTGACAACTTAGGGTCC
Source organism: Erythroxylum rotundifolium (assembly GCA_027563915.1). Classification (NCBI taxonomy): domain Eukaryota; kingdom Viridiplantae; phylum Streptophyta; class Magnoliopsida; order Malpighiales; family Erythroxylaceae; genus Erythroxylum; species Erythroxylum rotundifolium. Next base: position 7,754 of record JAOSBO010055773.1, on the reverse strand, counting down.
TGTAATGTTTTGTTCGAAATTAATTATAGAAAATTTGTTTTCACAATTTTATTTCACCAATCTTTTCATAAGACATACGTTAATGACTCAGTGAGATTGAAAATAATTGTAATGTGATTAAAATATTTAATTTCGACTTTACAAGAACATGTATGAAATTTGTCTTTCTGTCGGGCATGTGAAGTCTATTAGCTAAACTGATGAGGTTACACATGATTTTTGTGTAATTTGATTTTGGAAAAATTATATGAATAGATTTGGGATTGTTTATGCCTTTGTAATTTTTGTAGAATACGTTTTAATAATTTTATTAAACAATTTTTCAGACCTGGACAGTTTTTTCAGAAATTGTAGGATCTGTTTTGTTTGATGTTTTTGTATGTTTATATTTTGGTTCCAAAACCTTAAAAATATTTTTATGTGATAAAAGTTTGTTAATTTGACGTTTGATGCATGCCTAAATTATTTTTCTTGAAATTTGATTTCCAGAAAATTTTAGAAGTCATATTTGTCGTTTTTTATGTCTTATTGGTGTTTCGATGATCATGATAATTTTTGGGTTATTCCTAAATTATTTTTATCATCACGAAATGACCTAGAGATGCTTGGAATGATGATTTGAAGTTCTGGAAATTTTGAGAAATTATAGAAATTAATTTTGAGTTAATTTTAGTACAATAATATATTTTCTAGTAAGACTAGAAAAATTGGCATGTATGACAAAGTTGAAGTTGTTTAATTTTGGACATCAAATAACTATTTTAAGGTAAATTAATTATGAGTTGATTTCTGGAATTAGGAATTCATGTTAATTAGATTAATATTAATTCCAATTGAAATAACATACAATAGTAATTTTAACCATGTTAGTAAAAGAAAGATAGTAAATCTAAGTGTTAAATTCGGCTTAGATCCAAGTGTTGGATTTGGTTTCCATATTAGGATCCATAAGATGTCATAACCAAATTGATGTGTTTACATACATGCATTAGAGAATGCATGGTTAGGAGAATGTGTGGACTTGTATAATGGATGGCTATGGGCTTAGGCCCAATTTGACTTGGTAGTCTATATCATGCTATGTAGTTATAGGAACTATATATGTATATATATATATATAGTAAGTTATATGTATAGGACCATCTAATTTAGATGAGATCTTAGTCAAACCCCTCACTTAAAATATTAAAACTAATGCCTTCCTTTAATGCGGTGAGAACTAGAGTCTTTTTAAAGTTAGGGTTATTAGGCAAACCCAAGCCTATTCTATATGGATATGTTTGAACCATATAAATAGGATTTCCAGATTAATGGGTTAGTTTTAACTAGAAGCGTTGGTTTGTTGGGCAAACTTAAGATCAATATAGACAGAGGCAAAGTTGGATAGTGTACATTAGATGTACACCGAGTTGATAGCCCAATGAGTGTGCACACATCAACAGTTAGATTCGATAGTTACATTGGAGATGAAATTAGTATGATTGATACCTACAAGTTGAACTTAGGTGGCTTGTTGGGCAAACCTAAGGTCATTCTTAGGGATATTGGATATTGACCCTCTAGGAGAATTTCTCTATAAATTCTCTCAGATTTATATAGAGAGTTATGAATTTGTGAAAATAATGGGAGGCACAATTCGTGTCATTAAAGTCCTTATAAACATACATTTAACTACATTATAATTTTTCTCTATTTGACTGTAAGTTACTATGCCCAAGTCAACACCATAATTATTAGTGTGAATCTAAGATCATTAATGGAAGCTAACAAGTTGACTGGACTAAGCTTCCTTGACTGGATTAGGAACTTGAGAATAGTTCTCAAGTCTAAGAAGCTTGGTTGTCTTAGAAGAACCACTTCTCGATTCCCCTGCTGTTGATGCTTTTGATGATGATCGGAGGGCATATAGGAAACATCTCAATGATAACAAGATGGCTAGTTGTATTATGCTAGTCACTATGTCACCAGAGCTGCAAAAGCAGCATGAGGCTATGGATGCTCATACCATAGTCTATCATCTTAGGGAGCTCTTTGATGATCAAGCAAGGTCCGAAAGGTTCGAGACTTTGTGATTGCTCTTCTACTCCACAATGGTTGAAGGGATTTCTCCGGTGTAGTATGCACTAAAGATGAATTGCTACATTGAGCAGTTGGCCTCCTTAGGTTTTCTTTTGGATCATGAATTCAATATTGACTTAATTCGGACGGGTTTAACCAATGATTACTCACAATATGTGCTTAACTATTAGATGAACAATACATCCAATACAATTCCCGAGTTGGTCAATATGCTCAAGGCATTTGAGCCGTCTGTCAGCAAGGACAAAGCTGTGATTCTGGTGGACTCTTCTGCTTCAAAAAAAAATGAGCCAAAAGAAGAAGAAGTCTGCAGGGCCTAAGGGAGGTGTTAAGAAAACAAAAAAGACTACCTTGAAGGGAACTTGCTTCCATTGTGGCAAGAATGGCCATTGAAAGAGAAATTGTAAGGCCTATCTGGAATCCTTGAAGCAAAAGATCCGATGCCGTATCTGCTTCAAGTATTTATGTTATCGATATTCATATTGTTTTTGATAACAATATATGGGTATTAGATACTGGTTGTGGCTTACAATTTGTACTGACATGAAGGGCCTCAGAAACAGTAGACAACTCAACAAGGGAGAGTTAGACCTACGAGTAGGGAATGGAGCAAGAGTTGCAACATTAGTTGTAGGCATATATGTATTAATGCTATCTAGTGGGTTTATACTAGAACTGGACAATTGTTTGTATATATCTATTTTGAATAAAAGTGTAATGTATGTTTCTAGTCTTAATAAAGCTGGATTCTATTTAAATTTTAGTAACAATGGTTGTTTGATTTATTTGAATGGAATATTATATGCTTTGGGTACATTGTGCAACGGTATACACATATTTGATATGTCTAATCTAGTTTTAAATATCAATAATAATAAAAGAATAAAACTAGATAATATGAAATTGTCTTACTTATGGCATTATTGCCTTGGCCATATAAATGAGAGACGCATGTATAAAATACACAAGTGTAGTAGTTTAGGGGGTGGTCATTTGCTTATGAATCATATGACACATGTGAATCTTGCTTATTAGGCAAGATGACTATGTTACCATTTAATGGAAAGGGTGAACAAACTAGTGGACATATAGACCTAATACATACTGATGTATGTGGTCCGAGGTCCATAAATACCAAAGTTGGTTTTGTATACTTCATTACCTTTATTGATGATCATTCTCGATATAGGTATATGTAATCTTATGACATACAAGTTTGAAGCCTTTGAAAGGTTCAAAGAATTCAGAAATGAAGTTGAGAAACAAATTGAGAGAAGCATTAAATCACTTCAATCGAATCGAGGTGGTGAATACTTAAGCTAAGAGTTTTTGGTTTATCTAAGGGATAATGGAATATTGTCCCAGTGGACTCCATTTTACATACCACAACATAATGGCATGGCTAAAAGGAGAAACAGAACCGTGTTAGACATGGTGAGGTCTATACTGGGTTTAACGAATTTACCAAAATCCTTTTGGGGGTACGCACTTGAAACTTCTGTTTATGTATTAAACATAGTCCCATCCAAGTCAGTTGATGTTACTCCATTTGAGATATCGACTAAAAATAAACTCTACGTTTCTCGTATGAAATTTTGTTGTTGTCCTGCTTATGTGAAGCGGATTCAGTCAGATCAGTTTGAAGCTAAATTTGACAAGTGTTTGTTTGTAGGATATCATAAGGAAGCTATAAGGTATCAATTCTACCATGTTTCGAAACAAAAGGTGTTTGTTTCAAAAAATATAGTCTTTTAGAGAAAGAATTTCTTCTAAGAGAAGACATTGGGAGCAAAATTGAACTTGTGGAAGTTCAAGATGCCCAAACAGACAAATCGACTATTGTTCATGAAGATGAAACAATAGTTCAACCTTCTGACATACAAGAAGTTCATAGGTTAGGTAGGATATGTCATGTTCCCAAGAGATACAGATTTCTCATAAGTGAACTTAATGATATATTGCTTATAGAAGATGATGAGCCTACTACCTATGAAGACGTTCTAAAGAGTTTAGAATCTGACAAATGGCTTCAAGATATGAAATCAGAAATGGATTCCATGTATGAAAAACCAAATATGGACTTTGGTTGACCCACCCGAAGGGATAAAACCCATAGGGTACAAATGGTTTTTCAAGAAGAAAACTGACACGAAGGGTAATGTAGTTACCCATAAAGCTAGGCTTGTAGGTAAAGGTTATTGTCAAAGGCAAGGTGTTTAGTATGACGAAACGTTTAGCCCAGTAGCTATGCTTAAATCCATTAAGGTACTCCTAGCTATTGCCAACTCATTATGATTATGAGACATGACAAATGGATGTGAAGATGACTTTCCTTAATGGAAGCCTAACTGAAGATGTGTATATGACACAACTTGATGGCTGCATATCCATAAATAGAGAAAAGGTATGCAAGCTTTAGAATCCATTTATGGATTGAAGCAAGCATCCAAAGCTGGAATATCTGATTTGATGAGACAATTAAAGAGTTTGGTTTCTCACAAAATCCAGATAAGTTATGTGTGTATAAGAAGGTTAATAGGAGTTCAATTGTGTTCCTTATATTGTATGTAGATGACATATTACTAATAAGAAACAATGTCCTAGCTTTGCAATTAGTAAAAATTTGGTTAGCTAAGAACTTCTTTATCAAAAACCTTGGAGAAGCAACTTATATTTTGGGGATAAGAATCTATAGAGATAGATCTAAGAGGTTGCTTGGTCTTTCTCAGTCTACATAGAAAGACAAGATGCTAAAGAGATTTACCGTAGAGTAGTCCAATATCTTCTTATGGTACATGAGATTACACTATTTAAATCTATGTGTCCAAAGACAAGATAAAAGGACTCGCATAAGTTTGATTCCTTATGCTTTGACTATAGGATCAATCATGTATGGTATGTTATGTATTAGACCTGATGTATCATATGCTCTAAGTGTTATAAGCATATATCAGTCGGACTGTAGTGAGGGTCATTGGGTGGCTGTCAAGGATATCCTTAAGTACTTGAGAAGAGCTAAAGATGTATTCTTGGTAAATGAAGAAGGTGATCTTGTGGTAAGCACGTATACTGATGCCAGCTTCGAATCTGATAGGGATGACTCTAGATCCTAGTTTGGATATGTATTCACATTGAATAGCAGTGTAGTTAGTTATAAAAGTTCCAAACAAGGGATGACTGTTAATTCGAAGATAGAGGCAAAGTACATTGCAGCTTCAGAAGTTGCGAAGGAAGAAGTTTGGATCAAGAAGTTCATCATAGAACTTGGTGTGGTTCTGAGCATCGCTGACCTACTGCAGTTGTATTGTGACAACATGGGGCTATAGCGCAGGTGAAGGAACCGATGTCTCATCAGAAGTCCAAACATGTGCTCAGGTGCTACCATTTGACTAGAGAGATTATTGGTAGAAATGATGTCAAGATAGGGAGAGCTCCCATTGATCAGAATATAGTTGATCTATTGACTAAGCCTATTTCGCAAAAGAGTTTTGTGTCACAAATACATGCCTATGGCATTAGATCTCAAGGCGATTGGTTTTAGTGTAAGTGGGAGTTTGTTAAATAAGTGCTCTAAAGGCAATCACCTTTAGCACTTATTGTACAAATCATTTTATAATTAATAAAGACATTTTTCATTATTTTGATGTTCATATGTTTATGTTTTTTATGTTAATCTTAAATTGATTAATTGAAGTCCTTGATACAAAACATAGCATGGAGGAAGTCATAATGAGATCATGATAATGAGATTCCTATCATGTATAATTATGTTAGTATCTAAACTTTCCCTAGTCAGAGGATTAATGAGATGGGACGTCTTAATCCAAATAAATTAGCGCATATTATATTACTTGATTATATCAACTAGTAGATCTCACAAGCTATAGATATGAGTTGTCTAGATTTAACAAGTGGATGCTTACTAAGGGTAGTAAGTACATTTGATTGACCTATTACCAGACAATCATATGAATATTCTATTCACTGTCAATGATAGTCTCATCATAGCAATGGTGCAAGTATCCTTTGAGGTGCTTAAGGATATCTTGGATATTGATCCTGTGCTTTGACTCCATTCATCGATGCCTTTCAGGGGTTACTCATAAGTTGGTGATTAGGTACAGCTTGAGGCATTCGAAGCTAATTGAGTAGGCAATAAATGATTCACCACTCCTAATAGAAGGAGATGATACCCACGACCTCTTGTTAGGGTCATTACTCAAGGGTCTCCAGCTAGAGTAGATATGCGTCATTAAGAGAGTCTTTAGTGATACATAGAGTAATGAGAACCTCAGGACAAGATCTAATAACACTTGGACTAGATGTGACGTATTCAATCTAATGGGAGTTGACACTTTGACCATACTTTGAACTAAGTGGGGCATAGTTGGTGAAAGGACAAATTGCATGGCAACATTGCATATGGAAGGATTCGTAGTCAAACTACTGAATTTCTAGTCAATTGGGGATCATCGCATGTTACTAGGTACCACTTTTGACTTACTTGAATTATGTGTTAATTCAAGTGGCCATCATAATCGGGAATCTAATCTGTCATACACATAGGAGATCTGAAGGATGAGTAAAATGGTCTTGAATGGTGATTCAAGATATGAGAGAGAGTTTCGTGATTTTATTGCAAAGTGATCATGGTGGAAAACATTGCATGGAATGGATTGGAAGCAAGTGTTGTTGGCTTCCATTAATGCATGCTTTTCATGGTCATTAACTTCCCATAACTTCCATTAATGCATGCTATTGATGGTCATTAACTTCATATAACTTCAATTAATGCATGGTATTCATGACCATTAACTTCCCATAACTTTCCATTACTGATGGGGGTTATGGAAGGCCAAATGGTGCAAAAAATTAAGATGATTTTCGTGCATAAAGTGTAATACAAAAATGAATAAGAAAAGGTTCTTTTTCTTACACACACAAAATTTTTTCTATCTAACTCACTCAAGAGTTTTTGTCTTTGCTAGCACAAAGAAAGAATTCTAGCCATCTCCTAGTGGGGTTTTATCTTTCTATCTTCATGTGGACTTTAACTAGAGACAGTCTGCATTGATCATGGTAGTTCACAAATACTCAACATGGATAAGATTAAAGAACGAAGGAGATCACCAAAAAGGAATGTAAACATCTTACATTTCATGTTTTTGTTTTTCTATATCTATATACATAAGTAGATCTAGTTTTTAAGGTTCTGTTTTATTTCCTTTGCGTATATTTGATATAGATTATGTATGAGATGTAGGGATGTCAATTTCGGTCCAGCCCAACCCAATCTAGCCCTGTGGTTAATAGGTTTGGCCCGGTCAAACCGGCCCACGGGCCAGGCCACAGGCACGGTGGGTATGGCTCGTAGAACGACAGGCTGGGTCAAGAGCTGGTCCGTTCCTCGTGGAATTGTGGGCGGGCTGGATCATGGGCTAGTTCAACCGGCTCGGCTTGTGACCCGCGGCCCACTCACTACTTTAATATTTTAATAATTTTTATATATTAACTTAATAATTAATAATTAACTTAAGTAAATTAAACATTTGTAATTAATTTAATTCATAATTTTAACTATAACTATTTACTTATTACCTTTTTATATAAATTTCTAATTAATTGAATTAAATGTCCTAATTAATCATACCATTACATACATCTCAATAACTTTA
>JAOSBO010055721.1:0-10166 GCA_027563915.1 Erythroxylum rotundifolium | reverse complement strand
GAAGAATGTTAACAAAGGAAGAAATTGAGGCTGCCCATGGTTACATTTTATTGAACTGTGAAGAGGTTCAACCTTTCGTGCTGTAAGTATGAAGTGATTATTTTGGTTTTGAAATTTAGTGTTATTCATAATTGGAATACATTGAAATGTTTTTAAATTATATTAGGAATTATTATACAAGCTCATACCCGACAAATCACAGGATGATATCAATAAAGAAGTTGGAGGACACTTTCCTCAATGGTTTAAGCAATATGTAAGTTTTTAGTTACAAATATTGAAATGATTGAATTATAAGATTTAAGTGTTCGAATGACATATTATACTGTTTAATATGATATTTTCTTTTCTATAGGACTTAGAAAATTCAATAAAGAATAAGTTCATATGTGATCTTGCAAAGGGACCTTTGAGAACTGTTAAATCATATCTGATGTATTTCGTTAAAGGATATAGATATCATACAGAATACCATGATCATAGCATGACAACAATAAATAGTGGAGCTTGCACACAGGGAGAATTGATTGATTACTATGGCAAAATTATTGAGATACTTGAAATTGAGTACCCTGCATTGCCAATAAAGCGAATTGTGATATTTAAATGTGAGTGGTTTGATCAAACTCCAAATGTTGGTATAAAAGTGCATAGTCGATACAATTTAGTTGAATTCAACAAATGAAGAAGATTTCGACATTTTGAACCTTTCGTGTTGGCAATGCAAGCGATCCAGGTGTAGTATGTCCCTTTTCTCAGCTTATGACAAGATAAGTCAGATTGGTTAGTTGTTTGCAAAGTTAAAACTAGACGTGTTTTTGATTCACGTGGAAAAGGAGAACAGAAAATTGAAAGTGAAATGTTTCAGGAAGATGCTTATGAAATAAATGCATTTGCCTTATATAAGGATAATAAACCTTTGAACGATCCATGTAATGAATATGTTGAAATTTTATTTGGAGTGGATGAGGAGGGCCAGAGATCTGAAGAAGAGCCTGAGTTTGATTCAAATTCTTCAGAACAAGAAGATGATTTTGATTTACAATTAAGTGATGATAGCGATTAATTATTTGTGTTTGTAATTGAATATTATATGAACAAATCAATTATTTCCTTTTAAATATATTGTATAAATTACTGAAATGAAATTGTAATATTTCTACAAAATTCAATCAAATATTAATTTCAGGTTGAAATATGGCACTAAAGAGAAGACAACATATTCAAAGACCAAGATTTATACCATGATTCGGAGGTACTTACTGTATAGTTGAAGCATCTCATGGTGTAGCAGTTGGAGGTGAAACACCTCCTTTCCCTCCACCTACTACACTGGCGGATGAGGCTACACCATCCACCACTCCTACATCATCCACTACCCCTATACTGACAAAGATTTCAGGGGTAAACAATGCAGATGAAAGAGACGGCCGCCAACCTGGAGCTGAGGGACCCGATAGATGAAAATACATCACAATTGTCAATAATATGTAAGTGAAAATACATGAACCATTATATGTTTATAATTAAGTTATAGGTTTAAATTTTAAAAATGCTATAAATTTATTTGTTTTTATATTAGATTATTTCCATCTAGACCCTATTCAAGAAACATGACATCAAAATTCAAGGAGAAGATTGATCCTGAGGGCTATGTATGGAAGAGTATCTCTCAGGCGACAAAAGAATTTTCCTATCACGAGTTTGAGGTACCATAAAAATTATTATTTTCTTTTTTAATTAACAGTTTTATGCATTAATTACATAAATATTATTACATCATCAGTATTTATCGAATATTTTTTCCTTTTGTTACAAAAAGAATTTTTTGGGATTATCAATTTGATGAGATCATCTATAGAGTATGGAAGAGACGAGCGCGTACATGTTATCATGACTTTGTTGCTGCAATACACAAGGTGGGTGTACGACTGCCTTACAATTCTGAAGAAATATGGAGTTGTTGGCTGCAATATTAGACATCATTTGAGGTCATGTCCATTTCAGAGCGTAATTCTGCCAACAAACATAGAGGACCGGAGGGAGAGAGTCTTCCCGTACATACGTAAAGATCTATGATCCACCAAGAGCATGTAGAGAGACTTGTAAGTATCTACAATTTATAGTTATATTCTCATTTCTTTTCTTTGCTACATTTTAATTGAATTTGATGTGTTAAAATTTGGAATGAAAATATGTAGTTCTTGTTTAGAATGATAATGTTATAAATGTCTGGTGCCATATATGACTTTATTTTTTATTTTTTTCTTTGTTCAACAGGAGGTAGATATCACAAAAATAGACGAAACTCTGTCGAAATTTTTATAAATTCTAATTCACTTATAATTTACATTTTATTTTTATGCAGGAAAAGTCTGTGGGTATAAGGTCTACACTCGGTTAGCTATTTCTACACACTCACACTAAGAAGCATGACGGTATGAAATTCATCAATAGTTGTTGTAGAAAACTTAATGTATGGTAAATTTATGGTTTAATATTAATAATACTTAATAATTATCACTTACTAATATAAACATTACTTTTTGATATGACCAAATACAAGAAAGCATTGAACGACAGTCTCAGCAATCTGAAGATGTTGATGAGAATGAAACTTATCTTCATCTAGTGGATGGTAGGGACCGTCATGGGATGATGTTCAACTTAGGTTCATTTGCGAACACATGTTATTCGCAATCCTCCACGTCTAGTATAGCAGCATCTAGTAGGTGGTCCACCACCAATGAAGTGCAAGAGCTCTGGGGCATAGTGTAGACATTGGCAACTCAGTTGCAACAGTCGATGGAACAATTTCAACAGTCGATGCGGTACATCGCTCAACTTCGTCAGGAGGTGGATGAGTTAAAGGGTAAAGGTAGCACCTCATCGTACCAACCAGAGCATCCACTATCTCTAGATCAATAGTATACTTTTGGTCATTTAATTTGTATTACAAATACTTATTATATACAATGTAATGTTTTTATTACCAATTAAGATATTTTTAACTTTTTATCATCAATCAAAATTTCTTTTTAAGCAAATTAAATGTATACTATAAATTTATAATTGTTAAAATTATGCATTAACCATAATTTAAATATACTGATGGTATATATTATATATTTAACAGTGATATCCCAAGTCTCCTGAAAGAATAGTGCATTATAGCCATCAAGATTAGGTGTTTTGGAGGGGTTTATGCTAAAAGAAAAAACTTTGATCTCCTGTTGTGAGAAAGGTAACTTTAGGGATTCCCTCATCTCCCGACTGGTTCCTTCTCAAAGGATTTGTTGATGTTTATGTGTCCAAGGTTATTATTGTCTACTGATCCCATCAATTTAATAAAGTAATCTAAAGCAGTCCCCTCTATCTTGTTCTGATCAATATAATGATATCTATAATTGTCTATGAGCATAAAGATATTATTTCTATTTCTTCTGGCCAGAATAGAGGTATGGAAGAATTTTGTGTTAGCATCTCCATCCTTTAACGAATTAAGCCTTAATTTTTACCTTAGTGTAGAGCATCATGATACTCCTTCATCTTTTGGGTCTCTACCATTCTCATTGCAAATTTATGAGGATGCTTATAACCATTTTCTTGCACATATCTCAAATTGTTCTTCGCTTTCATTACACCTTTAGTATGTTCTTTAGTAAAGATCTTGATTGCAACTTTAACAGTTTTGAGTTTCCTTATGAGTTGGTAAGCCTTATAACCTTTCACTTCCTTTCTCATGCCATCTCCTAAAAACCTTCTCTTGGTGTTAATACATTAAAAACCTTGAATGGAGCTCCAAAGGTTTAAATAGGCAAAAATTCATAAATTTTATCGAAGCATGATTAGAGCAAACATTGTGACCAAAGTGAGCATAAGATTGTGAGAGTTAATTAAGCCAATGATGGGTAACTATCACTCTATCCAACTTTTTCCTAATAAGCAAACAACCTTATTGTTTGTTTTTCTAAGTGAACATGAGACCTATATAACTTAGATCTATAAGATTAGCCTTCTGTATAACGTCTGTGAGTTCCTTACAGGCACTTTTATGATAAGTTCTGCCACCTTAAACTTTTAGAGGGGATAATATACAGTTAAAGTCACCAATTGTAACCTAAGGTTTATCTACTCTAGTAATTATTGCTTTGATGTAGAGTTTAGCTCTTTGAAATAAGAAGTTTGAGGCATAAATCAATATCAGTTCAAACTTAACAAACACATTTTGAATCTGGTATTTCAGATGTAGGATTCGGTTAGATTCCCAGGCTAGTTGTAATTTTAATTTATCTAAATTATATGCATAGATTATCCTTCCATTGTAATGGTGAGAATGATTAGAAAGTATTTTTCATTTAGTTCCCTTAAAAATGAGACATGTTTGTAAATGAGGCTGCCTTATTTTTGTTTCAAGAAGGCCTACAATCCATAACTTCTTCTCTAGAATTACCCCTTTCATAGCTGGCCTTTTTTAGAGGGCATTTAGCCCTCTAATATTCTAGATTTGCATTGTCATTTCAAATAAGGGGTTGATCCTCTTTTAGTTTATTTTTTCCTTTCTTTATTTTTGATTTTCTTCTAGAGCTTATAGTTAAGTCCCTTCCTTCTCCTATATTATTCCCAAGTTAAATAGTTTCCTCATCACTACATAATCTGGTAGCACCAATCTCCTTCTCCTTCTCTTGAGTAACAGTTTGAGCAGTTGTATTAAGAACAATTTCTAACTCCCTTGTATTTAAAGTCTCACATGTTTCCTTATGTGTAACAATCTTAACCTTTTTACTTCCCTTCTCTGAATTTTGTTCTTTATTGATGTGGTTATTGTCAGTTTAAGAATCTAGTCCCACAAGCTCATTGGATCCTCTTGTTTTGAAAGTTTTATCTATGGGCTTCCATTTTCTATTGAAGTTATCAGGGTTTTAACGTAAGTAATAAGAATATCTATTCTTACTAGCTCTCCTTCCTCTCCTAACTTCATGATATGGATGATATCAAGAAATTCAACATTTTTTTATTTAAACAAACATTTTAGCAAAGCAAATACTCTCCATGCTTGCAGTTTGTGTGTCCATACAAATAGGTTTCCCTAGGGAGCTAGCTAGTAGCTAAGCTGTTTAATGGTCCAACATTCTAAAGGAACATTATGTAAATTGACCCATATTGGGATGCTATTAATGCTACCTTTTTCTAATTCAATACCTAGCTTCCATTTTTGTAAAAACATAGGTTTTCCGCTTAACATGCTAAGACATTTGTTTAAGAATCACATTTAGGCATGTTTTATTGATGAATTTGAATAAAAAGGTGTCGCCCTCCATAAGCATTGTTTACTCTAGGCCTTTATTACTCCACCTATTTGTAGTCTAAGTTTGAAACAAAAGCAAAGGAGGTCTTACTCTAAAAGAATCCAATAAGTGCAAAAGATCACATTGAAGCTCCAGTTTTGAGTAGCTCCATAGGTAGATTAAAGATTCCATCCACCATGACATCTTGAAAGTGTCTAAGCTCACATTTATTATATTAAGGGGTTATTTTGTTCTTCCACGATCCAGTAGGTTGACTAGGTGACTTCATTTAAAGCTAACATTTCACCATTTTTGATAGCCCATGCATTGGCATCTAACTCAAGGAACTCCTTTTAGGTGAGGTTTATCTCTCTTGCTTCAATGTTATCAATCCCAGGAGGTTACAGGGGCAATGGGTGGCCTTCCATGGAACTAACACCCTGCACGGGCTCAGGCAAAGTACCAATGTGGCAATAAACTTGTCATAGGAGGTAACTTTTCAAAAAGGAAAAAAAAAAGTAGGGACAGTGTATGAAAATTGCTAGAGAGAAGCTAAAGAGAGCATAAGGTTCTGATAAAATCTCTAAAAGTTGTAATTTTTTAAGTTATTGATAAAATCACCAAATGATGGGGTATTGGTGACGATGCCACATATTCGTCGCTGAAAAACACAATCACGACAATTTCTCAAAACATCACCATAACTACTCAAACATATTGTGACTTATACAAGGATTCATCACTTAAAGTTCTGCATTTAGCGACGAAAGCTACATTTGGTAGCGAAAGTTACGTATTGCGACGATTTCTTTTCCTCGTCACTAAATGTCCAATAGTCAGTGATGAATTATTTTAATCATCACCAAATGTTCCACATTCAGTGACGAATTCTAATATGCATCACTAAATGTGAACATTTTGTGACGATTTGTGGAATTCATCGCTAAATGATTGATATTTTCATAAATTATTAAACTAACATTTTTATAATCTATCATAGTTAATATATGTTTTATTGGAGATTTGTTTTGAATGTTTGCAATTTATTATTGAAGAAAAACTAATATTACAATTTTAAGTATTAAACAGTACTGTCAATATTAATCATTATTATTTATTAACATTGAAAAATTAGTTATAGAAATTTAAAATAATTTTATCAACATAATTTTTAAAAAATCTAACAACATATCGGTTATGGAGCTAACATTAGTAATCATTAGTATTAATTAACATTGAAAAAAAAGTTAATAAAAATTTAAATTATTTGACCAATATAATAAAATGATATATGAAGTAGTACGAACTTAAAATTGGAAGTAATCCAATTCATACACTCATAGAACTAGAACAATAACAGTTAATATTCAATAGTATACAACTTGACCTATAAGTACTATAGATGTTGTTTGGCAAACTATTGCTGATACAACAAGAACTAAACTTTAAAGCTGAGTTCAGTTGATTGACTCGCTAACTGACAATGATATAATTATTAATTTGGATTCTGGGTGACATAAGAGTCGGTAAAGGTAAATGAGTCCCCAATGTTTGGATTCCCCAGAAGGACCCTTACATATTTGAACACACTAATTGAAACAGTAATAATTTTCCCTTAACTGTAGTAGGGTTTGACACACCCTCTTCTAATAGGTTTTTTGCTATCTCTAAATTTGAAGAGGATGCAGTGAAATGATCGCTAGATTTAGAACCTAAAATATAGTTAGTATAGAAGTTAGATATTATCATATTAGTAAACCCTTAAGTAAACTGAAATTGGGGTGACATGCATATATGCATGAGTAGACGAAATTGATGAATTTGCCAAATCAACCAATTTTCCTTTACCGACTGTTGTAACAGTGCTCCCGCCACCACAGGCCAACATGTCAAATTCATGGTTAAACCATGCTTCAAACAACATGTAGTATAAACCATCGAATGTGAATATATATAATAGCTTCATAAAAAGAAATGAGATGTACATAATAAGGGAAGTGACGTTGTAAGGATGAGACTAAACACCTTGTTCTAGAAGATCGGCCATGGAAGGTTTACGAAGAATTCGTCTGATAAGGGAGATTTCTTTTTCATGTTTAGTTTGCTCAGTAAGGACAATTTTGTCACATTCCTCCCAATGGAATGAATTAGGGACATCGTTAACTAGTCTCCATATCGACATTCCTTCATTAATAACGTTTAAAGGAAAATGCTTTAAAAGTCGAGTTAGAATAAAATGATTTTGTCTAAGTCCAATTATGATGACAAATGAAAATACTAAGGTTTAGAACTTAATGGATTGGCTAAATCATAACACCTTTCAAATGCAAATTGTTATAGAAATATCATCGAACACTTTATAGACATGAAAAACTGATCCCAAAATTCAAATGCAATTCATATGTTGTCCCTTCCATAACCAACATGAACATATTCAATGCTACTTCCAATCACAGAGAACGTAAAACTATCAAGAAGCAAGTTTAAAGATTCAGTAGATATTGCGTTGAGTATAACACTTTTGATAGGCAAATCGTAATAGAAATATCATCAAACAACTTACAGACATGACAATGATATCCCAAGACTCAAATGCAAACCGTATGTTTTCCCTTCCGTAACTAACATTAACATAGTCCATGCTCTCCAATGACAATGTGCAAATAACATACACAAAGAAATAAAAAACATTATGAAAGATTAAAAAATCAACTTCAACACCACAAAAAATGAATAACGTATAGATCCACATAGATTTATACAAAGAATGTGCAGATCTATTGTAGAAATATAAATATCACAACTTCATCACAGAAACTTGTCAATCAAAGAGCCGATCTAGTCAGTAATAGATTTATAAAATGAAGATAAACTTAAATGAAAATACAGAACATAGCAAAAAAGAAGTTAGAGCATTGCGGATCGTGTTTCGATCAAGTGAATAACTTTGATACGTGCGTAAGATGTCAGTGATTGCTAGTTTTAGGAAGCATTGTTCGAGACTACAGAGGAAGAAATGTTTGGGAAGAAGGGTCAGGGTTTTTAAAGAAGAATGCAGAAGGGATTTGGCGATGTTTTTCTAAATTGGTTGCCAAATTGAATTTTTTAGTGACGATTTACTTAATCGTCACGAAAAGCCGACACTTTTAGTGATGAATTCTCATATTCGTCACATATTGTTGTACATTTTGCGATGATAAGAAGAAATTTGTTGCCTAAATGTGGTATTTAGCGATGGTTACAATAATGGTAGCTAAATAAATGTCAATTGACAATGATTTTAATTTACATCACTAATTTTGTCCTATCAAAATAATTAGAACTATGTCGTTTTAACCTTATGAGAAACCTTTTTGCGACAACTTCTGTATATTGTAGATAAAAGCGTTGCTTTTAACGACAAATTATGTATTCGTCGCTAAATTTTCAGGTAGTAAAAAAAGTTTTAAGTGACAAACGACGTCGTCCCACTTAAAACCAAATAAAACAGCCAAACCTTCCCCTCTGCTCCCTCGCGTGTCTTCTTCTTCTCTGCTCTCTGATGTTGCCTCTTCACCGTCTTCTTCACCGGCTGGAATCAGTGCTACCAACACCGACATCCTCCTCTTGCCCACGTACTATAAGTTTCGTTCCCTTTTTACCTAGTTTGGTTTGAACTTTTGGACTGAATCAGTATAGTTTTAAAATGGTGGTTTATGGTTTTTTTTTCATTGTTTGCATCTTGTGAGTAGCAAATTGGCTGGAATTGATGTGTGTTGTGTGAATGATGGGGAAAAAAGGGGAAAGAATTAAGAAATTGGCAAAGATATATGTGTGTTATGTTATGTACGCAAGATATTCGATGAAAGTCCTCTTGATATATATTTGATTTTATTTGGAATGAATGTCATTTCTTTGTTAGAATTAAAATTATAATTGATGAATAGATATTGGTATGATTGTCATTTAGACTATTATTTTAATTTTTCTAATTTTGTAATAATATTTATGTATTTAATTTCTTTAAATTATTTTGTGTGAAAAAGCAACAATTTAATTTGTTTAAATTATTTTGTGTGATATAGCTTGAAAGCTGGAATTGATTAAAATTAGTAAGGTAGAATAATAAAGTTGCAGTCCATCCCTGTAAAACTTAAATGTCTCATGTTGAATTGAAGCTAGCGCTATAATTCAATTTGAAAGGATGACTGATTAACTGTAAAGACAAACTTGAGGCTCGAAAATTGGTTCAGTTTAACAATTACAATTTCAATTGTTATTATAAAAATCTTAATAGTTTCTCAGATTATTCAATTAGATTTATGTCAAATTTAAAAATCTTGAACAAAGAAGGATAATGAATTAAAAATTTTCAAATTACTTAATTTTTTATTTAAGTGACCAAATTTTTAATTCAGTACCAACAATTTTAAAATTAAATAACTCAATTTAAAATTTTCATTAATATTTTGTTGATATACATTATATGAAAATTATAATGTTTTAAAAGCTACAAGGAACATCTAAACAATAATAGAAGAGGTTTAAAGTTTAAAATTTTCGGTCATACAATTAATATAAATTGAATGAGAAGTAATACTTATAAGAATAAATAAAAATATGTATTAATACATACAAGTAATAACAAATCTAGTAATTATACTAACTAAAATTGAATCTACTATAAAATTTGTAGATAATAGTAAAAATTACAACTAATTGCACGAAAATGATATTCTATTGATTCTCCTACTATACTCAGTTTAATAATAACTCTTTGTTTCTCACTTGAGTTATTGAAAATTAGTAACTTATAGTTCATGAAGTTAAAATAATTGCAAATGTAGCATATCGCTTTTTATTTTCATCAATTCGATAAGGGAAAAATTAAAAGACAAG
>JAOSBO010055714.1:0-10166 GCA_027563915.1 Erythroxylum rotundifolium | reverse complement strand
TTCTTATTAGGAATACCAACTGGATAGGCAACATTTCTTAAATATTCATCAATAGAATATCTCTGATTATATGATGTGACACTCTCGAAACAATGATCCATTCATTCTAATTTACTTACCAGAAAATCACTTAACTCTTATCGTAATAGTGGCATACCTTTAAGTCATTGTCACCTCTAGACTTTGAATGGTTTTTAGACTTCCCATGACCTTTTGGACCCCTACTCTTGTTCCTCCCCTTAATTTCTATCAAGAAAGCCTGCACATTATCAGCTTCAATCTTCTTTATTTTGATTCCTTGATTAAACATGTTCTTTTTAATTACATCTAAAAAGAGCACTCCTTCAGGAGATAAGTTGTTAATCGTTACCACTAGCATTTCCCAGTTATCCTATAACAACTTAACAAGAATAAGGCTTGAAGCTCATCATCAAGAGTGATCTTCAATATAGTAAGCTTGTTGATTATGTCCTCAAAATTATTTAGATGCTCTAAAACTGATTTCCTAGCCTTCAATTTCAAATTCATAAGCCTCTTAATCAAAGAGGCCTTGTTATGAGCAATCTTCCTTTCATATACACCTTCTAGCTTCTTTTATTTCTCAAAAGGGTTTGTTTATTGAGACACATGGTTGAATATGTTGATATCAATCCATTGTCTGACAGTGCTAAGCATTTGCTTCATCTTTTCCTATTCTCTGTCTGACATCTTCTTAGGTTTTGAAGGAACATCAACTTTCACACCTCTGCCCACATTAATAGGATCAAGGAAATCCTTGCAATATAGAAGGTTTTCCATGTCAAGTAATTTGATGATGTTAACTTAATCATAGAGCTATTTCCACCTTCCATTGTGATAACTCTGATACTACTTGTTAGGAGACAAATATACAACTCTCCAAAAGATTAACCAAATATTAATGACAAGAAAGAATTCTTTAAGTTGTAGCAGTAGAAAAATATAAGAATAAGATATTAAATAATAAAACAAACACAAAGATTTAATGTAGAAAACCCTCCAGTGAAGAGAGAAAAAATCACGAGACAAATCAATAAATAAATCCATTAAACTCAATAAGGATTTACAGAAAAAGTTGGTCTCTAACCCTTATAACAACAAGTTGTCTCACAAATTTCATGATTAAAGCCAAAGTTGATATCACAATCAATAATCACTCAAACAAATCCCTAAAACAATCAAACAAGGACAAGAATACAACACCTTCTACTCTCTCTCTATTTTTCCTCATTTTTGGACATTGTGACCACACTTTCTATGTCTGTTCACTAGAAGCAAAGCTTGAATAAGCTGCTTGTAGGCACCTTTTGGCTTTACAATTCAGAATCCTAATTGATTTGAACTAACTAGATCACATTTATCCTTATCAGATTATATCACACTAACTAATTGGATGACACTCTCATCCAAATAGGACTCTATCTGATAGGATTTATTTACATCCTAACTAACAAGATGAGAGATTACATTTAGCTAAGAATGATACATCTATATCCATAAAGAACTCTACTATCTTCAGATGATCTTTAAACATAATCTTTACCTTTTAGAACTGATATAAATCTACTATGATCTTATCTGCCATCTACGATCACCAAAAGTAGGAATGTCATTAGGTCAAGCCAGGCCGCCGACCTGACTTAGAGCTAAGGTGACCCGTGGCCCGACAGGTCACTTGCAGGCTTGGCTAACCGGCCCACCATATATATAGTTTTAAAGAAAACATAAAAAACGACGTCATTTTTGAATGGCTCCAGTTAAGCTAACCGTGGTCGACCCATGCCCCTCCTATGACCCAATTAACTTGGGCAAATTTGGCACGGGTCGGGCCAAATTTAACATTCCTAACCAAATGTCCCAAAATAGAGCCGAACACCCAAGAATTATCTTGAATATTCAGCAATAGATAGGTATCCTTAGTCATATGATGCGACGCTCCCGAATGAATGATCCATTCATTTGAAATCTGCTTACTAGAAAATTGCTCAACTCTTCCTGATTTGTAAGCTGAGAGTAGGTTGATAAAACTAAACCATTGTTCTATGATCCACCTTGGTAAGGCTGACATTATGATGTTTGCTACTACTCTATCCACCTATAGCCTTAGTAGTGTTGACCAGGACATTGTTGCATTGTCCACGCCCTCCAACTTATTCGTTATGACTATTTCCAACTTCAAATTTGCCCTTATGCAGTTAATCTCCCCACCATTAACCTTATGTCCCATCTTTCCATAATGCTTGCAGGTGCTATTCTTCTCTTTCATATGACCTATTGTTGCATTTTCACTCGAATTCACTTCAACCATAAATCTTACATCATCACCTATTTCTTCTTTACTTCTTATAATGTTTCGATGTCTCTCCTCTTACACTAACATTGCATACACTTGATTTATGTTGGGTAAGGGCTCCATGGCTAAAATATTTGATCTTACCATTTTATAAGCTGCATTTCAAGTCTTATAAAAAGTTGATGTAGTCAACTTTGTTCTTTTTGCTTCATGAGTCCTCTGGTGATGTTACAATTGCACCCAGTATAACGACAAGTCAGTATAGGCTCGTAGTTCACCAATTCATCCCACAGAGCCTTTAGTCGTCCATAGTAAGTAACAATAGGTTGCCTTTGCTGCTTGCACTTTGCAATGTCATTCTTTAGCTGTAGCATTCTAGGTCTATTCCCAATTGAGAAGTGTTACCACAGTTCTTCCCATGACTCCTTCATGTTTTCCATATACAAGATTGTCGATCGTAAACTTGGTTCAATAGTATTGAAGATCCAAGCCACCAATATTGAGTTCATGATCCACCAATCATCAATTTCGAGTAATTTATCATCAGGCTTGTATATACTTCCTTCTGTGAAGCAATGTTTTAATTTTTTCCAAAGTGCATTCTTCATCGATCGTACACATTCTTCATAGTTTTTTATTGAGATTTTTCTCCATAATTGTTGGAATTGTACAGTTGTAAATATATTCTTAGACTCCTAATTATAATTGTAAGATTTCATCATTACTTTTAACCAGTACGTTTATAAGAAAGTAATGATGAATATAATTATTTTTCTTTTTCTTCATCTCATATTTAAGTTGTATTAGATTGTACAAAACCCTTTGAAGATGAGTAAAAATATGTTCCTATTGTTGTTCAATATAAAGGAGCTTTTAATGTAGGCAACATTCTTTAATAATCAAATTATGATGTTTGGTCACAACTGATGGAGATGCATATTGGTGAAAAGGACAAACTCTCATACATCTATAGCAAAACAAAGCCACCTAAGGAATATAAAGGTGTTTATGAGAAGTGATATGCTAAAAATCAAAAAGTTAAAAGATGGTTGCTAATGTCTATGAGTCCAGAGATTATTAAGTGATACTTACGATTAACCATAGCTTATGCAATTTGGGGTGCACTAGCAAAAGCTTTCCATAATGGAAGTGATGAATTGTAATTTTTTTTCCTTAAGCCAAAAGACATTCACTACAAAACAAAGTGGAAGACCCCTCTTTAAATACTCTGGAGAGTTAACTGAAGTCTTTCAAGTACTAGATCACTGGGACAAAACTGTTATGAAGGATCTTAAAAATGTTGAAGCATATCGAAAGTTGATTGAACAAGTAAGGGTGCTTATATTCCTAGCAAGTTTGGATGACATTTTTGAACAGGTTCTTGGAGAGATTCTAAGGAAGGAATCAATTCTAACTCTGGAATCATATTATGCATTAATTTGGATAGAGACAGTATGTCGTAACATTGAAAGGAAAATCTAGAAACCTTGAAGCTGTTGCTATGATGGTTGGAAACAAATAAAAAATAACCATTAGTGGTGAAAAGTCTACATACAAATGCACTCACTGCAACCAAGCTGGACATACTAAAGACCATTGCTATGAACTTATTAAATATCCAAATTGGTATGACCATAATTGAGCATCACAAAAGAAGAATTTTAAGAAACCTCCAATTGCTGCTATTGCTGAGACCAAAATCAATGATGATACTATTGAGAACACTTCTGCATTAGCAGTAACTACAAATAATGATGGTAAGACTTCTAATGTTTCTACACCTATTTTTAATAGTACATCGATAATTGATGATGGTTCTAAAAATTATATGACCTTAGATTCTAAACATGTTACTGAACACACAACATCCTCACAGAATTTTATTTCTACTACCAATGGTGACAAAGCCAATAACTGTTAGGGAAGGATCTTTAACTCTCAGTAATACTCTAAATTTGGATTATGTTTTGGTTGTTCCATCTTTAGATTATGACGTTTTGTCTATTTCTCAAATAACAATAGCCTTATCTTGCATTATAATCTTTTGGCCTAACTTTTATCTCTTTAAGGACATCCAAGCAAAGTAGGCCATTGGTTGTGGTATTAGGAGAGGAAAGTTGTATTATTTGGACCTAACGATAAGGAGTTTAGATAAGTTGCATCAAGCTTTTGTCATGGATGACTCAAAGATGGAGAAAAATAAAGCTAAACTTTGGTTGTGGCATCGACGTTTGGGGCATGCAATTTTTAGGTATCTCAAAAATTATTTCCAAGTTTGTTTGAAAAAATGGATGTTTCTAGTTTCCGCTATGACATTTTTGAGCTTGCAAAATATCGTCAACATTCATTTCCATTAATGTTAAATGAGAGTCCCTTACCCTTTATGGTTATTCACTTTGATGTATGGGGTCCATCTTGGTTGTGGTTAATGAAATCCAAGAGTGAAGTGAATTTAATGTTCCAGAAATCCTACAAGATCATTCAAGCTCAGTACAATGCATAGGTTTGAGTTCTACGCAATGATAATGGTGGAGAATATTAAAGTTTTGAATTGAAACATTATTTGCAAGCCTAAGGTATTACTAATCAAACTACTTGTTTGGATATATCCCAACAGAATGGGGTAAACGAGAGAAACAATTGACATTTGCTAGAAGTTGTTTGTGCCTCACTAATTCAAGCTCATATGCCATTAACTTATTGGGGAGAAGCTCTTTCTTTTACTACATATTTGATTAATCCAACTCCCTCCCGCTCTATTGAATTTCAAACACCATTTCAAATCCTTACTAATGTTGTAGCCACTTCACCAATATCAAAATTTCCTCCTCATGTTATTGGATATGTAACATTTATGCATATCTATAAACATCAATGCAACAAGCTAGCTATATGAGTCTTGTGGTGTGTTTTTCTTAGGAATGCAACAAACCAAAAGGTGTACTGATGTTATCATTCTCCAACTAAACGTATGTTCATCACAATTAATCTAGTCTTTCATGAAGAAACAATGTATTTCTCTGAGTCTAAGCTTTAGGGGGAGTACTAGAGGGAAATTCAGACTATTGACTGTGAATGTCATGGGGAGCGGCAAGGTGATTGTCATCTTTCATATAGTATTGATGTTAGTAATGGTGTTAATAATCAGTTGGAAGGTAAAGAGGAGTAGGAAGAAGCTATTGAACTAGAGGATTTGAACAAGGAAGTACTACTGAAGAGGAGGATGTTGGTCCATCAAGTGTAAAGGTTGAGACTCTCACTAATATACCATAGCAATCATTTACTATGGATGTTCCTATTCCTGACCCTGAGCCACCTACGAAACAACTACTAGAGCTTCTCACTAAAGGTATTCTTAAGCCTACATATGAACCTAAAAATTCTAGAGTTAAATATCAGATGAGTCGTTTTGTGCTAAATAATAATATGTCTGAATCAAATAGGTCATTTGTAAATCAATTATCTATTGTAGCTATTCCTAACAGTGTGTATAAAGCTTTAGAGGTTCCAAGGTCGAGAGTTGCAATGAATAAGGAAATGAACTCTTTGCAGAAAAATAAAACTTGGAAGCTTGTTGAATGTCTACTAGGAAAGAAGCCAGTAGGATGTCGACAAGTTACACCGTGCAGTATCATGCAAATGTCACAGTCAAAAGGCTCAAAGTAAGATTGGTGACAAAGGGGTATACCCAAATAGGATGGATTACATATAGACATTTGCTCCCATAGATAAAATCAACATTGTTAGAGCATTGTTATCCCTAACTGCAAACTTGGATTGTCCTTTGCAACAATTTTATGTAAAAAATGCCTTTTTGGATGGTGACTTATCTGAAGAAATCTATATAGAGCTTTCAGCAGGTTATATGGTAGCAAAAAGGTAAAGTAAAAAGGTTTGTAGATTGAAGAAATCATTGTAAGGGCTAAAGTAGTCTCCAACATTATGGTTTGGAATGTTCACAAAGTCTATGATAACTTTTAGATATCGTCAGAGCAATTCTAACCACACTTTATTCTTGAAAAAAAGGGCAAGGTAAAATCAATGCTCTTATTATATATGTGGATGACATGATAATGACAGGAGATGATTTGGAAGAGAGGAATGCACTACAAGAATACTTATCTAGAGATGTGAAATGAAAGATATTGGTTGATTGAAACATTTTCTTTAGATTGAAGTTTCCAGATCAAAGAAAATAAAATTTCTATCCTAAAGAAAATATGTTTTAGACTTATTACAAGAAAATGGCATGTCAACCAGTTAATACACCAATTAAGGAAGACTTGAAGTTATGTGTAGAAGTAAACAAATACTAGTTGACAGAGGAAGTTACCAATGGCTTATAGGAAGGCTAATGTACTTGGTTAATACAAGACCCGACCTTACTTATGCTTTGAGTATTGTTAGTCAGCTTATGCATAATCCTAGGGAATAACAAATGAGGGAAATTATGAGAATTTTGAGGTATCTAAAATTTGCTCCAGGTAAAAGGAATTTTGTTTACTAAAAGTACAAACTAACAAAGTAAAAATGTGTATACAGATGTTGATCGGACTGGATCAGTAAAAGACAGACGATCAACTTCTAGCTACTTCATATTTGTGGGTAGTAAATTGGTTACATGGGGAAGTAAGAAACAAAACACGGTTGCTCGCTCGAGTGCGGAAGCTAAATTTAGAGGTATAGCACTTAGTCTCTGTGAAGTTTTTTTGACTCAGACTACTTTAATAGGATTTAGGCTATCCTCTTAATCAACTAATTAGTCTATATTATGACAATAAAGCTACTTATGATATAGGATGCCAACATGATTGAATAAAGCATGTTGTGGTTGACAGGTTCTTCATTAAGGAGAAGTTAGATGAAAAACTTATGAAGTTGCACAAGATTTGGTCTAAGGATCAATTTGGCTGACATTGTTACCAAAGCATTTCAAATTATGTGTTCTCAAAATTTCTTGGCAAGTTGGGCATGTATAACATCTATGCACCAACTTAAGTGAGAATTTTGAGACTTTTCTCCATAATTGTTGGGATTGTATAGCAGTAAATATATTCTTAGAGTCCTAATTATAATTCCTAATTATAGGAGTAGGATAACCATGGTTGTAGGATTAATTGTTGAGATTTCTTCCTTTATTATACATTATAACTAGTACGTTTTAGAGAAAGTAACAATGAACTGAATTATTTTTCCTTCTTCTTTATCTCATCTTTCAAGTTTTTCTCCCTTCAGTTACACCGGAGGGATCACTATTCCTGGATGTTTGATAGGTGTAGGTAGTAAGGTGAAGTTCCTCTAATTTCTAGTTAAGGCGAGGTTACGCTAATTTCTTGTTACTTGTTGCTGTCATGCTGCCTGTCCTTTCCTGCCTTAAAGTTCAATGTCTTAGATTTAAGGTTCTATGTTGTGCTATGATACCATGTAGATTTTTGGTTTTAACAGTTTTCCTCGTCACTTATATGAGATGTTGGTAGTATATATATATATATACATATACAGAGTCACGAAGAAAGACTTCAAGGCCAAAGATTTCCACCCTATATAAGCCTATGTCATCATAATATATTAAGTATTTACTTATAACATATTTATCTCTTAACAAAAGTAACTTAAAGAAAGAAGAAAATATAAATTCAAAGATCTTTTAAAAGTAATTTGATAACTTTATAATGAATGCAACATTAAATTTACTAAGGGTTCGTTTCGTTCTACTTCTGTTTTTCTATTGTAATTTTCAATTTTCGTTTTCATTTTTTTTGCTTCTATGTTTCTTTCAATTAAAAACAAAAACATGTTTGGTTGTTAATGTTAATGTAGTTATATTTTTATCACTAATAATAATTACATATTAGATAAAACTTAAAGATAAATTATTTTTAATTAAATAAATTTATTTAATCTCTTATATCATATTTATTTTAATATTATGTTATTTTAGTAAAATAACATAATTTAAAAATTAAATTTTATTTGAAATATATCTTAATTATAAAGCAAAATTTTAAGTAAATATTTAAACATTTTAAATTTAATTATATTTGTTAATAATTATTAAAATTTAATTTCATATAATTTAATTATAAAATTTAAATAAAATTAAATTATTCATAATTTTATTGAATTAATTTAATTTATTAAATATATAATGTTGAATTAAATTATTCATAATTTTTGTTAAAATTTAAATAATTAAATAATATATTAAATGATAGTAAATAAGATTATAGAAAGAAACAGAAACAAAAATCACTTTTTATAATTTTCATAAATGTTTAGAAAATAAATTATATAAGAAATTAAGACACACAGATACACAATTATGTTGTTCTAAATACTCAGAAGTACCACAACAATATGGATGTAATTTCCCCTCTACTAAGTATAAAAACGTTAGAAAACCTAGATATAAACAATATAAATGGAAAAAAAACCCAAAACGGCAATTCTATAAAAAAAACCATTTAGACCATATAAAAAATTCTTTCGAAAAAAATCATATAGACAATTCAAACCTAAACAAAAATATTGTCCACAAAATAAGAAACAATGTGGATATCGATTATGCAAAGAAAAAGGTCATTATGCAAATGGATGCCCTAAAAGAAAACAAAGAACAACTTACAATGAAAAACTTAATATTTTAGATTCAGCATATCAATATAAATTAGAACCAATAGAATCCGATTATGAAACTGATTCCACTATTAATACTTTATACTATTATGAATCTCAATCATAAAAATCAGAATCAACAGACGAATCCCAATACAACATTTATCCAGATACAGATACAGAATAGGAAGATTAATGCATATATAGACACAAGAGCCACGATATGTATAGCTACTAAATCATTATTAAATAATAGGAAAAAATTACAAAAACTACTTCAAATAAAAATTGCAGATGGAAGTATAAAATCAATTTGGTATGTAAGTTATTATAATAATATTATTATTGAAAATTATACATTTATAATACCTTCTATTTATTTACAAGAATCAGGATTACCAATAATTTTAGGAAACAATTTTCTTAAATTATATAACCCCTTTTGTCAATATTTACATTACATAACATTAAGAACTCCTATTATAAAATCCTTAAATCAAAGATCAGTAATTTTAAAAATACCAATTTATCATAACACATATTATCAGAAATTAAAACAAGTCATTGAAAAATTAAATTATTTACAATTCTATCTTCTCAACAATATCTCTCTACAATCAGAAATTGAAACATTAATAGAACATGTTTGTAGTGGAAATCCATTAGATCCAATAAAAAACACAAATAATCAGTTAATTGAAATAAAATTAAAAGATCCAACCCAAGAGATTAATATTAGAAATAATATTCCTTATACACCAAAAGATGTGCAAGAATTCATTACTGAATGTCAAGAATTATTACAAAAACAGTTGATTTCATTTAGTACAAGTAAACATTCAGCCCCCGCCTTCTATGTAGATAGTCATTCTGAATAAAAAAGAGGAAAAAGACTTATGGTTATTAACTATAAAAAACTAAATGATGCAATTGAAGGAGATGCATATAAATTACCACGTAAATATTATATTTTAAATAAAATAAAAGGACATCAATAGTTTACTACTTTAGACGCAAAATCAGGATATTGGCAACTCAGATTACATGATAATACAAAACCTTTAACATCATTTACATGTCCCCTACAGAAACACTATCAATGGAATGTATTACCATTCGGTTTGAAACAAGCCCCTGGAATTTATCAACGATTCATGAATAACAATCTTGAAGGATTAGAAGCATTCTCTTTAGCATACATAGATGATATTATCATTTTTTTCTAATAAGGATAAAGAAG
>JAOSBO010055624.1:0-10170 GCA_027563915.1 Erythroxylum rotundifolium | reverse complement strand
GATTTAATATTAATAATATGCTTCATAATTATCACTTACTAATATATAAACATTGCTTTCTGATAAGACCAAATACAACAAACTATTGAGCAGCGGTCTCAGTAATCGGAAAATGTTGATGAGGTTGACACTTACTTGGAAGCAGTTGGTGGTAGGGATCGTCGTAGGAGGATATTCGGACTAGGATCATTTGCGAATACTTGTTACTCGCAATCCTCTACATCTACTACAACATCATTTATTAGGTGGTCCAACAACAATAAAGTGGAGGTGCTTGAGAGTACAGTTCAGACATTGTTGGAACAGATGCAGCAGATGCAACAAATGATAGCAATGCAACAACAGTCGTTGGATACGTACGCTCAGCTATGCCGAGAGATTGATGAATTAAAGGGTAAGGGTAGCAGGTCACTGCACCAACCAGACGATCCACCAGTTCCAGATCAGTAGTGTAGTATTAGTCATTAAGTTTGTATTACTGATATTATTATTTACAATGTAACGCTTTTATTATCAATTAAGATATTTTAATTTTTAATCATTAATCAAAATTTCTATTTAATTATTTCTATCAAATTAAATATATATTATAAATATTTAATTATTAAAATTTTCTGACGGTTATTATTTAAATATATTGAAAATATATATTTAAAAAATTTTAATCAAATCATTTACTGACGGAAAAATCCATAATTTCTATCGGTAACTGCCAATATTATACCGACAGTATTAAAAACATTCCGATGCTAAATTTACATACAGTTTAGGAACTTACGGTCGGTAAATTTAGCGTTAGAAAATTACAGCTCGTCGGTAATTTACGGACGGAAAAAGTGTGACAGTTGGCATCTTTTTCGTTGAAATTACCGACGGTAATTTTTTCCGTCAGTAAACTTACCGACGGAAATTTCTTTACCGTCGGGAAGGTTAGCTACGGCCGAATCTACGACGTTTTTGTCTGTCGATATATTTCGTCGGTAATGTTTAATACCGACGGAATATTTATCTTTTCCGTTAGTATTTTCCGTCGCTAGCTGACTATTTTCTTGTAGTGTCTTATAACCTTTTATTATCAATTTTAGTTCTAAATTTATTGGATAATACTTTCTTTAACTAAACATCACATCCCAAAACCATTAAATTTGAATCTTTCAAAGTCTTAAAGTTTCATATTTACCATTAAATCTTGTTAATTGATTTGACTGGAACTACTAAAGATAAGTTATTAAACTAGAACTAGCTATAGAAGAAATAATATTATATTGTACATTATCTCATACTTTATATTCCTCCTTACATAAATCCATATTATTATGAAATTTAGTTATAAAGGTATTCACTAGGGAATCTCATTCCCTATAAATAATAAAAAATTAAATTCACTACATTAATGCTATGGAAGTGCTTCAATATTCTTACTACTTAATTTCTACTTTGGTTAAATAAATTGAATTTTTCAAAATTTTTAAATCAAAATTTCATTTAGTTGATATGACTATATCCAAATTCATTAGTAATCCAATGAAATACAAATATCATCCTTTTATGATTTTTTATCTCATCTAACACATCTGATATATAAGAATTGGCAATTTAATAGCATCATCATCATTTCACTAAAAGTTGATTTGGTTATTTTCAGCCTAATAGGTTTTACATGTTCCAAATGATTCTTACTCAAAAGGTACATATATTCTTGTATGTAATTTTATAATTCTCATTATGTTAATTTAAGTAACAAGGCATGAAAGGATAGTTTGGGTTATCCAACTTTATATTCTTATCGCATATGTTAAGCATAAGTCTCCCTTAATCCGATATATACAAACTATTTGTATAAACTTGGATCAATTACTTTTACTCAATAGTTTATTTATTATCATGATTTGAACATTGTAATAATTTTGAATTTGAATTCATTGTCAAATACTCATAAGAAAGAACTAGAAATACATATGATCTTTATCATATCATGTATAGGCAAATAATTCATGCAATTAATTTTCTTTTAACAATAACTATTGTCAAATCTAAGTCAATAGCTTCAATTTTAATCCATGTTTATACTTTTAGTAGGCTAAATTGAGTGAAACAATTTCATCAAGGTATTTTACCTTTCAGTTCTATTATATGCATCTTGCTATCATGGTGTTGACATATATCTTATATGATGCCATTAAAGTTTATGAGACATTAGTTGACTTTAAATGTCATTTTCATTTATATGATGTTAACTATTGTGCCAAAATAAGTTCTAAAAATACCTAGGCTATCCTACTCGCAAGTATACGAGGTAGTTATAGTTGATTACCTAGGGTCATCTTCTCAAGGAGGTGAAATTGGTCCACTCAAATTAACTTTGGATAAAAATAAAAACAAATGCAATCTTAAACATTCTATCTCGATTTGTTGAGTAAAGGCTTTAAAGAAAATTATGCAATTAGACTAAAAAGAAAAATGATTTAACTGGAAGTAAAAACGATTTGATCAACTGGTGTGAAAAACTCTTGAGAAATTAACTTCACTAATTTAATGTACGATACATGATTGAGGGGAATTGATTGGATAATCGTCTTGTTAAAATTAACAATTGGGTTCTACAATCAATTCAAATAGTGAAATAAATTTAACTTTCGTATTCGACAAGTTTATTTTCCAAATTAACTATGTAAATCAAACTACTAATTACCCACTTAAGTTAATATATTTGTAATTCATAACTTAAGTGTTTATAGTTTCTTGTTCTAATATTAAACTTCTTCTTTTAATCCTTCTTTGAATACCAAAATGATGCAAAAGTTATGCGCACTATTAAATCCAATAAGATCAAAAACTATAGTAAATATTGAGATAATAACATAGTCCGTTCATCGTGCATAATTGACTAAATTAGCTACATTAATTATCAATATTAAGTAATCAGCCCATCATGGAATAATCAAAGTTCATCATCTTCATATACTTTAATCCCATCAGTAACAATAATAGAGAAGTATGAAAGCAATAAACAAAGTATATAAACCAAAATGGATTGTCAAAGTAACAGATGAAATAAGTTCAGTGATGCAACAGAGATAAAATAGAAAGAGCAAACAAATGGACTTTCAGATGGAAGCCAGTGATGAATCTCCTGCCAAGCTCAACCTCTCTAGCATTACTCTCACCTTTTCCCTCTTCTTAATTTTCACCTAGAAGATGAGCTTCAGTTCTCACTTTGTGCCTTTGTTTTATGCTCTTCTTCTTTGTTGTTTTTCTCTCTTGCCAAACCCACCTATGTCATTGTTCTTTATTCTTTTCTCCGCCTCCACCTCTCTTTCAGTTTCGTTTTCACCACCCCTTTTTTAGTCTCCTTTTCTTTCTATTTATTGGGATTCTTTAGGTTTAGGTTTAAGTTTATCAGCTGTCAAAATGATTGTGATAGACACTCAATCCATCCTCCACCCTCTTATGTATTCAAAGGTAGGATATATTCACTCATCATTCATTTCATATAAGGCATCTACCATAGACTTGCTTAGTAATCCAATCTCTACCACTCACATCAAACACAACAACAATTTGAAGGTCTTTATTTTGGTTATATTAGGGTCGGGCTAAGGGTAGGAAAAAGGAAAATCACATTTTAAAATCATAAAACAAATTGAGCATTTAAAATTATACAGAACAAACTTAATTCTTTCCTCTCATTTAACAAGGTTAGCACTCCCTTTTTTACGTCTATCCTCTTTCTTTTCATTTTTTGGTTTCCTTCTCTTCCCTCTGTTTCTTTTCCATTTCTTTCTTCTTCTTTTTTCTTTTTTTCTTCTCTCTTTTTTTCAATTAATTATTTATTTAAAACAAGGAAATCAAGAGAAGAAAAATATAGAGGATAGATAAAAGTTGGTACAACCATATAAAGACACATATCAAAATTAAATTAATAATGTAGGGGAAACAATTTGAATATAAAAAATACATATGAAAAGGTCAAATGAATCATTCCAAAATCCAAACAATAATAATCAAACACTTAATAGACTTAATACTAAAATAAATACCATTCATATAATGCCTTCTGCATAAGGGCATAAAATAGATAACTCGATAATAAAATATCTCCAAGCATCACAAAAAGCGACCAATGTAGATACCTTCTTAGTAACAAGAAAGGCTTTTCCCAAAAAGAGATTCATAACATTAAATTAAAAAGAAGTTATAATTTGAATCTATCTTCTTATTTCCTAACACCTACAAGACATGAATATTAAGATTTATTTAAATATTTACAGTTTCAGTTTATGAATATTGAGATCTGTTTAATTGTTAAACTAATAAATTGAGTTTACTTATAACAAATCTTAGAAATCATTTAATGTAATCATGAAAATTTTAAATTAATTTAGGTTTAATATAATTATAAAAAAATAAATTATCTAATTTTTATATTTAATATAATAACAGAAAAATTAAATTACCTTAGATTTAACTGTTAACTTCTATGTAGTTAACAATAACAATTATTAATTAGTAACATATTATCCAAAGCACACATAATCAAATTAGTAATAAAAATGATTAATTATTAATGTTTCAAAGCAAGAAAAGACTTTGATTTACTAACTGTGATTGATAAATTTTCTAAGCCTCAATCAAATAATCAATTGATTAAATTCCCTTAATTGAAGTTATTCAAGCCTAAATGAGAAAACACAAAAACTTTAGCTAACAGAAACAGAACAATCCTTCCATTAATTCTAATTAATCAATACGAAGAGTGAACCCAAGATACCTAACCTATCCCACATCCCACATCCACATCCACATCCACACCCGCACCCCACACCCACGACAACAATAACACACCACTCTACTGATTGGGGACCACATTGACAGTCCTCTAGCCAAGCCACACCAGTGCACCATAACAATTAACAGCACAACGGCATCGACAAAACAACTACATAAGGCCATACCCACATGCACCAAACAAATACCACACCACCACAGTACTTTACTCACACTATCCCAAACTCACATCACATCACATCACAGCACACTACACACACAACACAAATTTTGCATCCCAAGTTCTCAACCGAGAGTAGTGTACAGGCACAATAGATCTATAAGGGTGGAGAAGTGGCTTACACAAGCAAAGAAGATGGAAAATTAGAATCCAGAAGGGATGGAGACTAGACTGAAGAGTGGAGAGCTAAAGAGTAGAGAAAACATGTAGAAAATATGGGAGTTAGGACGGGAACTAGAGAGGGGTGGATAGATTTAGATAAATTAGGTTAAATTATTTTTATTTTAGTCATATATTTCACAAAATTTATAGTTAAAACTGGTATTCACCAGTATCTTGAGTATGGACTAACACTAATTGAAAAGATTGGTATCGTTTGATATCTTAGGCCAGTATGGTGATGTTTATTACAGTTTCATTGTTTGGTTGTTATGACATATACATGCCGATAAGATATCTTATCCACTTCTTTGCTTGCTCCACCTTTTTTGGTATGGAAGGTCCAGTAAGATGATTAGCCTCTTAGGGAGTAATTTGACCTTTAATTTTAGATAGTAAAAATTAGACAGGAGAGTACAAGAAGTTAGAGTTCTAAGAGAGTACGAGAAAAATCTGTAAGTTTTTGGAGAATCTTGCTTAAGTTTTAATTATTCTTCCTAAAGATCATTATAAAATTAATTTGATTAATATTCCTACTATTGAGAAATGAGTTATAGAAAAAGAGGCATTTCTATCCCCTTCCAATATCCAATTAATTCTTGATCTCTACTTCCAAGTTGAGTGATTGAATTTAATAACCTTAGTGTAATTATAAAGTCTTAGCATCTCTTTATTTTAAAGAGAAGGACCGAAAGGGGAATCAACCATTTACAATTAGATACGTTATGGAGATTCCTTGCTCGAGCAACAGTTCTCTGAGTGTCTCCAATTCTTTACTTATTGAGGGATTTCAGCTTTATTTTAATAAGTTTTAGTTTCTACATGCATATGATGAGAAGTATCCCTTAATCTAGAGAGGTTTTAGATTAGGATAGTGGTGTGATCTGAAAAGAGGGGATTATCAAAAACTACCTTGTTACTTAAGAAAGCATTTCACCATTGCCTATTCACCATTGCCCTATATAGCTTTTTCCTTATAAACAAAGCATCTAATTGTTTGTTGCACAAGGTCAAAAAATGTCCCTACAACGATAGATAAGTGATTTGAATGTACATCACTAACACAATCCCTCTGTTTCTCTAAATAGTTCCTAAGATAATAGTTGCCTTCTGCTTCATACTGGTGCAACATATGATTAAAATCACCCTACATAAGCCATAGGATGCTAATAGAAGGAGCTAATTTTCTTAGCTCATTCCATAAAGGTGTTTTTTGGAAAGCATGATTTTCTGCATACACAAATGTAATCTTCAGATTAATATTATCCTATAGTAACATCACTGAAATGTGAGTAAATTGGTCATTTATGATCAAGTTTTTTACCTCAATCAACTTGGAATCATAACCCACAAAAATTTTCCTCTAAGAAGTTGAGGATGATTATCAATTATTCTCCATTTCTTCCTCAAGAAAATTAAGTTCCTGTAACTATCCTGACACAGCTTCTTTTTAAGTAATCGTATAAGACAAAAGTTATTTTTTAATCACATAAGACAAATGGGAAAGGGAACATTTATGTTTTGGAAAAATATGTCTTCATTGTGCATATACATATATGTTCATGCTCTACTTTTGCTACAAATTATCTTCTTTTTGCAGGCAGGAATAGATTATATCAGAATTTTTACTACGGTGTGGAATCTTATGGAAGTCGTTAATCTATTTTCATGGACTTACTCTACCATTGCTTCATGCAATCTGTCAATATTCATATATCTCGTGTTTCCTGTCACAGTTCCGAAGCTTTAAATCGTCTTCTAACACGAAACAAGAAGCAAATAGAAACACTCATTACTCCCTTGTTTTGCATTTGTCCTTTCCTTTTGGTCTCATTTTCTCGCATTTAGTACTTGATCTTGTTTTCAATTGCGGTGTAAAGTATATTGTGGTGTCTATGATCCTAAACTAACGTTTATTTGGAATGCTTTTGGGTAACTAGACACAGAGAAGATATTGAGAAAAGAAAGCATCGTGCTGCCTGATAAGTATATTGGCTTCTCCTGAGAGCTGAGAGATGGGAACGAGTCGAGAAATCAAGTCACTGGAATGTCCGTCCGAGATACCAAAGGCCACCTATAATCACACTTCTGAGTCCTCTCGAAGCAAAAAGCTTGAAATCTTCTTTATGGAGTCTGATAATAGGCGGATGGCACTTGGGCGAGGCTATACCGGAGGGACTACACCCATTAATATACGCGGAAAACCAATCTCTGATCATCACCTCTCAAAGACTGGTGGCTGGATTGCCGCCTTCTTCATTTTTGGTAAGCGACTTGTTTAACTTTGTGGCCTGAAAAAGATGTTTTATTTTTCGTCTCTAGTTTCCGCTCACGCTCTCCTGTGCTACATACACTGAGAAAGCTGGCAGGGATATGGCGATAGTGGAAACTCGCCTGGACGTTGCCACCTTGTCCTGTGCACACATCCAGTCCGACTGCCCAAGCTTGGCGGGAAGGGAGGAGGTAACTTGGGTTCCTGTGCTACATGCGAGGAACGTATTGTCACTTTTTACAGAGATTTGGCACTTCAATGGTCTTTTCAAGTAGCTGGCTCAAAACTACTGACAAGCCTGCTATGGTGACCGTTGAGTCTCCTGATACGGTATGACTCTCTTTCTTTTCTTTATTAGAGCCGTTGGTTATCCCACTTTTAACTCGCTATTTTTTTGTTTTACCTAACTGGCATATCTGTTTTAGTTCCCCTTATAACCTCAGTCTCTTTACAACGTTTTTCTCATGGAGAGATTTTCATGTGACGCACTGCTTCTCAGCTCCACATTCTCTGCTCATTGCATGCCCTTTTAGTACAATCTCTATACAACCCTCTTTATTTGCATGTTTCTTTAATTGATATTAGTGTTTTGATCTTAGTATATTCTGCTTCTGTCACTCGTATGTATATGTTTTCATGCTTGACATCTGTTTACTTTAACTTCCTTCTTTGTTTGGTTTTTTAATTTCTCGTGGTTGGCTCTTGTGCTGATATTTTTTTTGGTAGTATTTATTTTCTAATTATTTTAATAATATTATTATTATTCATAATATCTTATTATTATTATTGTTGTTGTTGTTATTTTTATTTTATTTTATTTTCCTATTATTATTATTATTATTATTATTATTACTAGTAGTATTATTATTATATATTATTATTATTATTATTCTTTTTATTTATTTATTTTCTTTCATTTTTATTTTTATATTTATTTCTTCTTCTTATTTATTATTATAGTTATTATATATTATTCTTATTATTTTATTAGTATTATCTCATTATTATATTTTTTCTCTTTATTTTATTATTACTTATTTATTTATTATTACTATTATTTTTATTTATTTATTTATTTATATTTTATTATTCTAGTGGATCGCTTTATAGGTGTACTTGAATTTTATTTTAGCTCTATTCTTGAGATTTGGTTTTAATTACTATTGTTATTTAGCGATTCTTTTTAGTTTTCTTTGAGGTGCGGCTTACAGTTTCATTGCACTTCAATATTTTAGTGCTGTGTATATAGTAGGCTCGGGTCCTTTAGAGGCTTCTTCGGAGTAGTACTGTGGGACGAGTGACAGCTTAAGGCAAGAGGACGTCTTCAATTCGCACAGTTGAATCCCGTGCGAAATGGCCGGTGCATGCAGTAGGCCGGGATGAAGGCGGGAAAGACGTACTGAGAGTCAAATCTTGGAACATTGGGACCCTAACGGGTAAGTCCTTCGAACTAGTGGACATTTTATACAAGTATAGGATACAAATCGCCTGCATCCAAGAGACAAAGTGGGCAGGAGCTAAAGCAAAGGAGATAGGAGGTTTTAAACTTTGGTACTTGGGAAGTACACGGAAGAAGAATGGGGTAGGTATCTTGGTGGTTAAGGACCTTATAAGTAAAGTCGTAGGGATTACGAGAATAGATGATAGGATTATGGTGGCTAAAATTGTTTTTAGCCAGGTAGTTCTCAATGTTGTCTGTGCGTATGCACGGCAAGCGGGTTATGACTTTCAGCTAAAACGATTGTTCTGGGAGGCGTTAGAAGGGGTATTGCAACAATTTTCTGTTACGGAGTAGATCATCCTTAGAGACGATTTTAATGGACATATCGGAGCTGGTACGAACGGTTACTCAGGTGTACATGGGGGCTTCAGCTACAACATTAGAAATGAAGATGGGATTGCTCTGTTAGATGTGGCCATGGCTTATGAGTTAGTCATCGCGAATTCCCTTTCTAAGAAAAATGAAGCGCATTTAGTAACTTTTCAGAATGACTCCTCCAAGACTCAAGTAGACTATCTACTTATCAAGAGAGGTTCCCGATCATGGTGCAAAGATTGCAAAGTCTTGCTGGCTACTTGCATATCGACTCAACATAAATTACTAGTTATGGATTTTGGTATCCAAGGATGGAGGTCACAGCCTTTTACCCAGCAGTGTTGACGTATTAGATGGTGGAGGTTAAGAGGGGACAAGTTAGAACGATTTAGGTCTCAAGTTAGGACAAACGCCACATGGGCGGTGAGAGGGGTTGCAAATTTGATGTGGGAGGGTGTCGCCTCTGTAGTGCGTGCAACTGCCACATATCACCTAGGAGTATCCAAAAGGGCTCCCAAAGGGTGAGGAGGAGGGTGTATGGAAGGTTGGTGGTGGTCGGGAGAGGTCCAGCTATCAGTTCAAGCAAAGAAGAGAGCTTTTAACGACCTCCTAACTAGTTCAATGGAGGCGGAGAGGGAAATTAACAGAGTCAGGTATGGATTAGCTAAATAGAAGGCTAAGAAAATTATCGCAATGGCTAGAGGGGCGGCATATGAGGCCATGTACAAGGACTTAGATACGCTAAGGGGAGCATAGAAGATTTTCAAGCTAGCACGAGATAGGGCGCGCGGGATGAAGGATTTCCACCAATCTGGTTGTATTCGGGATGAAGCAGGATAGGTACTCACAGAGACCCAAGAAATCAAGAGGAGATGGCAGAGGTACTTTCAAGGCTTGTACACCGAAGAGATAGTG
>JAOSBO010055615.1:0-10170 GCA_027563915.1 Erythroxylum rotundifolium | reverse complement strand
AATGTATAATTTTTATTAGTAATAAGATATTTATTTTATTTTAAAAATAAAAAAATTAAAGTTAAACTAATCACTAAATTTAAAATTTTGAAAAAGGGAGGAAGGAGGAAGGGGGGTGAGGGACGTGGGAGGGAAGAACTTCAAAAATTTTGTTTTTTTGTTTTGTTTTTTTAAATTTAAAAATTTTACAATTTAGTCCCTAAACTTTTTAATTTTTCCGGTATTGGCCGGTATTTAGCTGGTATTTATAATACCGGCCGGTATTTGAACCCGGTACCAAAATCGACATTTCGGTACCGTTTTTCGGCCGGTACGGTACGAAATTCAAAACCTTGCCTCTAACCTTGGTTCCATTTTCGTGGATTTAGGCGTTAGAACATGGGCTGGGTAGCTCCAAATCCTCAAGTGCCGCAATGAAGGCACTTGACCAGTCCACAAGTCCTTAGGTGCTTTAGGCACCTATTTGGATGGAGCAAAGTTGAGAAGATATGTTGCCGTTTGTATGCCATATCCCTAGAACGATTCTGGAAGGCTAGTATAGGACATCATCGATCTTACCAATTCCAATAGAGTCCTATTCCTCCTCTCAGCTACGCCATTCTGTCGAGGTGTTCGAGAAGCCAACAAGTTGGAAACAATTCCATTGTCAATTAAATATTGCTGGAACTCTTTAGATAAGTACTCACCACCTCGATCTGATCGAAGTTGTTTTAATGGCTTGCCAAGCTGATTCTCAGCTTCGGCTTTGAATTCTTTGAACTTTTCAAAGGATTCACTCTTTTTATGCATCAAATAAAAATAACCATGTCTTGAGTAATCATCTGTAAAGGTTATGAAGTATTCATACCTCCTCTAGCTTGTATGTTCATGGGCCCACACACATCTGTATGTACCTGGTCCAACGTAGATTCAAATCTATTTACTTTAAAAGGAAATAAGGCCTTGGTCATTTTTCCTTCAATACAAGATTCACAGGTGGGTAATGGATCATTATCCAAGCCCATAAGGATCCCATCCTTCACTAACCTATCAAGTCTTTTCTGATTGATATGACCCATTCTTAAGTGCCACAGATATTTTGAATTAATGCTAGAGACATTGGATTGTCTTGGTTTTATCAATTCTGTGGTGTTTAGTGAGCCTATCATAGGTTATATAAAGAACAATCCTTGTTTAATTGTTACATTACAAATAAAATCCTTATTCTCATATATTGAAACAACATTTTCAAAATATAAGGAATAACCAGACTTTATTAAAAAAACAGAAATCATGTTCCTTACAATCATTTGCATGTAATAAACATCCTCAAAATATAACCTATAACCACTAGGAAAGTCCAAGATAACTACTATACATGAGAAAGTTGCCATGAAATTCTTTAGTCAACTCATTCTCTAATCATGATTATATAGTTCCAGAAGCAAATAAAATAAGAAAATGTTTGTTTGTTTGTTTTATTCTTTCTCTCATTTCGATTGAAAACTTAAAACAAGCAACAAACAAACTAACATAGAAACTCACATGCATAAAAAGTAGTACGGAAAAGTAAGGAAAAGAAATTTAAATCCCTTAGGTTACCTCCCAAGAAGCGTCTTTGATTAAGGTCTCTGGGTTGAGTCCTTGTTTCCTCCTCACGTGACAAAATTTTGATCTTCAAATGTCACGCTTTTGTAGGTGAGGCTCTTTAGAATAGGTTCTCA
Source organism: Erythroxylum rotundifolium (assembly GCA_027563915.1). Taxonomy (NCBI): domain Eukaryota; kingdom Viridiplantae; phylum Streptophyta; class Magnoliopsida; order Malpighiales; family Erythroxylaceae; genus Erythroxylum; species Erythroxylum rotundifolium. The sequence continues at coordinate 8,467 of JAOSBO010055615.1, read as the reverse complement.
GTTGATGATCTTTCATATTCAACATTTTCCATTTCCGCTGACTTTCAATCTTAATTGAGTCCATGCACTCTGGAAAGATCTCAAATGTCTCTTTGTCTTTTTCTTCCTTATATAATTCCTCTAATATGCTATTTAAAGGTGAAGAGTTATTCTAAAAAATAATTATGAACTCAGTACTTACCTCTGAACTAAAAGATATGTCTTTTTTTGCTTTGAGCTCCTCCTCTGCTTCTTCTACATAAGCAATTAATTGAAGGTTGACCTCAAAATTCTCAAACTCCTCATTACTTTATAAAGTTTTTGAATAAACGTCCATTGGGTACACCTCGGCTTCGCTTTGTGGTTCCATATGATTGATATCTCCCCATCGAGGCAATGCATCTTGCTGGAATTGCAGAGCATCCTATCGGATTTGTTGTACACCTTACTGAAATAGTTGTTGCATACTTTGTTGGAACTGCTACATATCCTGTTGAATTTGAAGATTGTTAGCAACCATAATATTAAGCATTTCTTCTAGAGATGTACCTGAATCGTGTTGACTCTCCGAATCTTGGGTGCTAGACCATGTAGTTTTTGGAAATTGCCCTTCATCCTACTAGAATTGTGGAGTATTATGCTACAATTGCAAAGTATTAACATTCACAATATTAATCAACTCTTCTAGAGATGGACCGGAGTCATGATAGGAAGCTTATGGTCTATATGAGAATTGTTATGCATTTTGCAAACTATCATGGAATTAATTTTGATGATTATCCTATCCATAACAAAAGTTAGATTGATCAATCCAAACATTGTTATAGGATTGAGAATATGAGTTATAAAAGAAATTACCTCCGTCCATTGATTGTAGGTTTTCGATATGAAAAAGCTTTAATAATGAACCTCGATAACCCTGTAAACGTAGGGGTCATTCATGTTGTACCTAAAGACTAATCTAATTCTAGAATCTAAGGCTGAACTCAATTCGCAATAATTTAATGAACAAAACTAATGCATAAAATTATTTCAATCATGCAATTATATTCAATAATCAAATTCGAAAATATAAACAAGATAGCAATTGCAACACCAAATCAAGAACCAACCTAAGAACTACCAATTAAGAGAAAGGGGATTTTTATTTGACTTTAACGAAACCCTAATTGATTGTGAATTTATTAAATTGTTGGTTCTAGACAGTCCTATGGTGGATTGCTCTCTCTCAAGTTATAATCTTTAACCCTAATTTATAAACCTAATCAGATTATGGAATTGCAACCTCTTGATACACAATTTACCTAAAACCTAAATTAGATTTGAAATTGTCTAATAAATTTATGAAAACTTATGCAGGGCCTCTCATTACACAAATTTATCGATTTGATTCAATTCTTGATCTATTAAATCACCTAGCTCTCATTAGCCCAATTTAATGGTTTTCACTCGGTTCACCCTCTTAGTTTGTTATCGAACTATGAAGTGCAAAAATTTAATAAAAATTAACTTAATAAAAATGCAATCAACCATCTTTCATCAATATCAAAGACAAATTCCTGAAGGTGAGTTTAGACAAATCCTCAACATTCAACGAATCTATCATCTATGGCTATCTCAAATTCTATACAATTGTAAGAATGAAATGAACCAGAAATAACTCAGAATGGATGATGATGGAGGCAGCAATGGTGGGAAACCTCCTGTTCCAAGAAGTATTTGGCATCAAGCCTCTTCTTCGCGTCTCTCTTCCTTTGTTTCTTCCTCAATCTTTTGATAAAGCTCTCTAGGGTTCAAGATTGTTGCTGATGTAAAATCTATTCTCTTCTATTCTTCATGTTCTTCAAATACCTTAGCAGCCCTAAGTTTCCTTCGGGGTCAAAATAGTCAGAAAAATTCCTCAAAACTTGATGTTTTGCCTAACGCAGGCCACGATCATGACCCTGCTTGCCATAATCGTGCCCAGCGTCCAACCTTACTATCACGAGTGTGGCCCAAGTGCCACGATCGTGTCTAATGCCATGATCATGATCTGGGCCGTAGTGGGTCACATGTTTCTATCGTGGCCTATTGTGCCACGATCTGGGCTTTGGTTTCGACCCAAAAGTGTTCGGAACTTCTTCGTTCTTCGACGTTGACCTTGAAATACTAACAAACACATCAAGGTACCTCAAAAACATAATTTGTAAGCTTAAAGACTTATACTAACCCATAAAATACGTAAACACATAAACTAACACAATTCTAACCTAAACACATACTAAACAATCAAATTAAACCCTAAAATATGATGAAAATCACACCTATCAACATCCCCACACTTAAACATTTGCTTGTCCTTAAGCAAACTAAACAACAAACACATAACAACACACAACACTGAATGCAATAATGGGGCAATGGCTTCAACTTCATGAAATAAATTTAATCTTAAACACAATTATTTAAGTTATATCAAATCATTAACATGCAAAATCTGTGTCTAGGGGCTTTGAACTAAATATACAAATTAATTGAGATCTTAGTGTTAATTTATTTACCCTTTTCAATTGCACACACACATTAATAATTCTTTTGTCATTCATACTTTGTAACTATTTCCTAAGTATATTTTCATGAAAAGTCAAGGACTTAGTCTTTTACTCGGAGGCAAACACTGGTGATGAATGTCAATCCAGTTACTCAACTAAGTCATTTTATTAAATAGCTTGGTTGAAACATCATTATAGCTTTTGACGTAGAGGCATATATTTTTTATGCATGTCGATCCGGTTACTCGACTATATCACATTTTCAACTGGCCACTAGCTCTATTCATAACCTGAAGGTCAACGGAATAGTTATTTATTTAACAAATATTTTATTATTATTATTATTATTATTATTATTATTATTATTATTACCTACCTTGTTGTTTTAGCTACTAGTTTCTGCAAAAAATAATGGTAAAGTCACTTAAGTTGACAGACCTCAAATTATGAATGAATGTGGCAATTTAGAGGTGACAAACTTACATTACATCCTAATTAAACTGTATATTTATCCAAAGACCTCAATTCACTAATTTTGCGAGCTAATGACTATTTACAGCCTAATAGACTATGTTCAAAATTAAATCAATTTCAATCCACCTAGGTCAATGACACATCCACACAAATCATAAAATGCAACCTAACAACTATCATACAATATGCAAAATCACATTCAAAGAAAAACACGTATCGCTCCCCACACTTGAACAATACATTGTCCTCAATGTGAGAAGGTTACAAAAACATACCAAGGGGAATAAAACAAAATATACAAAAAACATAAGAAAAATACTAATAAAAATGAAAAGAAAAGAGTTAGAACGCAATCAATCATGATGACTGAGGTGGTGATGAGTCAGAGGTAAAGTCCACATGCACTTTATGTATGAGATTGTTGCCTTAGGTTATAATTGCTTTAAAAAGTGTAAAAGAGTTAGCACTCTAAAAGTTTCCAAATCATTAAGAACTTATTTTTGAAATTTAAAACAAATCTAACTACGCAATAATTTAAACCTAATTACTAAATATGCTAATTTATAGTCATCAACTTGACTTTGTATCATTAGAAACTCAACCAGGATCAATTATAAGCAGTTTATTTCCACCCATTTCATTCAATATTAGTTTTGTATCCTGTAAGGAAGCTACAAATTGCAAAATGATCAGAAGGACGATATTGATAAAATTATAAAAACCAATTAAGGTCAATAATGCCCTTTTTTCGAGCGAATTGTCCACAAAACAAGGAATAACAAAACTCCCTGAATCTTCCATGGAATCTAACAGTTTGCCCGGTAAGAAGGATAGTTGCTCTTTTTCTTCCCTAATTACCTTCGTCTCCTCTGCTTCTTCTGCTTCACGAATAGAGACTTTCATAGCTTCTTCAAACTTGATGTTTGTTATCATTTGGTCTTCATCCATTCGTTCTTTAGAAGATTCAAACACATCAATTATCCTGAATGAGCTACTATTCTTTGGATTCTTAAATACATTATTCATGTTGAATGCCTCTTCATCATCATCAATCCAAAGGATAGGGTTCTTTGCATGGACATCTACCTAAGATTTTTCGATGTTCAAGCATGGTAGACTAAGATCTGGCAGATAGTATGAGGGGTATCCATCCTTATCTTCATCCTCTTCTTAATTTCTTGGTCTTCCATAACGTAGGGTTCAGCATGGTTTCTCTTTGTTTTTTCTAGCTCTACCTCATTCATCAGTGTGATAGCCTAACATGGCTCTATTGAATTTACTTTCATGCTACACAAACAGTTTTCCACATTTTTCTTACAAAATTCCCTAGAAAGCTAGCCTATTTTCTTACAAAATTCCCTAGAAAGCTAGCCTATTCGAACCTCTAAATTGTGAATAGAAGAGGCATGATCTTTTGTTACTTACTCAAACTTCTTAAACAATTTCAACTGGTTCTCTTCCAATTTTGTCCAGCTTGGACTCCTATGAACTAGATTCGTCTTGCTAAAATTCAAATAGGTCTTGATATCCCATATGAGTACTTGCATTGTTGGACTAATAGAAATCTAGGTGGTTCTGCCACCCAAAAGTGTATAGGTTCATAAATGGACGATGATTTCCCCAACCAAATTGGGGCTCATTGAATTTCGCAAGTGTCCCTTGCTCCCTATAATATACTTCCTTTATGATCGTTCTTTTTATCTTTACTTAGCATTCACTCTTCAAATGTCTCATTCTCACTCTAATATGTCTTGATGTGTCTCTACTTTAAGCCTAAAATTTTCTTAATTAAAACCAAATGATAGTGAAAAGCCTTAGACTAAAGAACTAAACTAATTGCCTCCCCGCCAATGGCACCAAAAACTTGATCACAGGTTTTTGATATGAAAAAGCTTTAATAAAGAACCTTGATAACCCTATAAGTGCACAGGTTGTTCGTGTAGTACCTAAGGTATCGATCCCATGAAGAGGAGTAATCTAATCCTAGAATCTAATGCTGAACTCAATTCACAACAATTTAATGAACAAAACTAAAGTAGAAAATTATTTCAATCACGCGATTAAATTTAATAATCAAATTTGAAAATATAAATAAGATAGCAATTGCAACACCCAATCAAGAATCAACCTAAGAACTACTAATTGAGAGAAAGGGGATTTTTATCTGACTTTAATGAAACCCTTATTGATTGTCAATTTATTAAATTGTTGGTTCTAGATGGTCCTATGGTGGATTGCTCTCTCTAAAGTTATAATCTTTAACCCTAATTTATAAAACCTAATTAGATTATGGAATTGCAACCTCTTAATTCACAATTTACCCAAAACCTAAATTATATCTAAAATTTTTCAATAACCTATTGAAAACTTATGCAAGATCTCTCGTTACACAATTTTACCAGCTTGATTCAATTCTTGATCTATTAAATCACCTAACTCTTTTTAGCTCAATTTAATAATTTTCACTTGGTTCACCCTCTCAGTTTGTCATTGAATTATGAAATACAGAAATTTAATCACAAATAACTCAATAAAAATGCAATCAATCAACTTTCATTAATATCAAAGACAAAATTCTCGAAGGTGAATTTAGACAAATTCTCAACATTCAACGAATCTATCATCTATGGCTATCTCAAATTCTATACAATCATAAGAATGACATAAATCATAAATAACTCAAAATGGATGATGATGGAGGTAGCAACGATAGAAACCTCCTGTTCTGGGAAGTACTTCACGTTAAGCTTCTTCTCCTTCTCTCTCTTCATTTTTTTCTTCCTCAATCTCTCGATAAAGCTCTCTAGGGTTCGGGATTGTGGCTGATGCAAAAGCTCCTCTCTTTTTTTTTTAATGTTCTTTAAATGCCTTGGCAGCCTAGGGTTCCTTAGAGGTCAAAACAATACAAAAAAGTTTCTCAAAACTTGATGTTTTCACTTGTTTTCATGTCTACCTGATGCAGGCCGCAATTGTAGCCAATGTCTAACCCTTTCTATCACGAGTGTGGCCCAAATGTCACGATCGTGTCCAATATCAAACCTTTCTGTCACGATCGTGACCCAAGTTCCACAATCATGGCCTAAGGCATCGTGGCTCATATGTTTCTATTTGTGCCACAATCGTGGCCTCTTGTACCACGATTGTGGGCTGTGTTTTTAGCTCGAAAGTCTCTGAAACTTCTCTGTTCTTCGACGTTGACCCTAAAACACTAACAAACACATCAAGGTTTCTCAAAAATATATTTTTTAAGCTTAAAGACTTATACGAACCCATAAAAACACTTAAATACATAAATTAACACAATTCTAAGCTAAACACATACTAAACAATCAAATGAACACTTAATTCATAACAAATTAAACTCTAAAACATGATTCAAATCACATCTGTCATCCATATCAAAATTTTTTTCATAAACACAAGATAAAAGGATGAACAGATCATAAAAAACTGAAAAGAAATCAATTATGAACAAATATATACAAAACATCAATTAAATCACAAACAAAAACTAAAACACCATACTCCCCGGCAAAATTTTCCAGACATGTCGTAACGCTAGTCAAAATAAAATAACAAGACTACTACTATAGCAATGGTAAGTCTAGGTCAATTCTCAGCCCACACCCTGATCAAGCATAATTCATTAATTTGTTGTTCTTTATCTTTCTTAGCAATTATCAGTCATAGATTAACAACAAGCTCTGTTAACCTTGATTTTTTCTTAGATCCTAGTTAATCATGAAGTACTTATTAATTAACCCTAGCTATTAGGAAGCCTATAATAAGTTCTCTAAGTTTATTCAGACAACCACCTTACGAATCAGAAAAATAGACCAATCTAGGCATAACCACCAAGCTTGGATTATTTAAGCTATGTTATGTTATCTCTAATGATTTAGAACCATTAGTCACTACACATGAAAAAGGAGTACAATGACTATGTATTGCATTCTATTCTAGCAATGGGTCTTCATGAAAAATGATTCAATAGAGCATTAAAACCATGATCATTCAAATACCAAATCAATTCACACAAGATAACATAATCAATTTCTAATGAGAGAAAGAAAAACAAAATAATAAAAATGCTTAAACCGAGTTGTCGGCGTCGACGTCGCCTCCGAATCGGTGTCAAGATGTCTAGCCTTCCATGAACCTCTATAAAAAAAAGCTTTAGCCCTTATAAAAATACCTTGGCCGAAGACTCCTTTTTTTCCACACTACTGTCGCAAACTTCCCTACTCTCTAATGCTTACTGATTTGACAAATAAACAAGCTTGGATTACCCTACTATTCACTCTTCACTCCTCTGCCGTGGCTCTCTTCTATTTCTTCTTTCACGCTACTCTTTTTGTTGCCACCTCCCAACCACCTACTGGAGCAGATGTGACGAATTAAGACAATTGCCCACCTCACTATTCACGTTTTCTTTTAAAACTTATTAGCCTTCTGAAATGCAACTCTTGTTTGCGTTTAATGCAGATTTTGTCTGTGTTATGCTGGAGATCTGCATAAAACGAGAACTACATTTTGATGCTCCTTAGTGCTATCATTTTGCTCAAATGGCAAGCGTTTTGTTCTCTTGTTATTTCTTCATTTTTCCAACAAGCACTTTTTATTCTTCTTCTTTGCATTTTGATTTTTTTCTTGTCTTTTAATTTTCTTCTTTTTTCTCAATGAAGATAAGTGAAAGTTAATCTTTAGAAAAACGGCCCAAATGTAGTGCTTTCGACTCACTTTAATTTCTTTGCTTCCAAATTGTACCTAAAATCATATAAGAATTAAAGTGAGTGTCTTAAGCATTTTCATATCATTAATCACTAAGTGTAAATAATTAAATGTATCAATAATTAAACACATATCACGGTGTCAAGGAAAAAGATCCTAGCAATGGTTGGAATTCCTTTTCGTCTATAGAGAGCAAGAAAAAGTTTGATGGCTTCAACATAGAGATGAGCATGATTCTGATCCCTCCAAACAGATATGAGTTCTTTTGGAATCTCCAGTTTGATGTATTGTCCTGTTGTTGTTGCCTTTAAGCCACATTATTCTAAACGAAAACTTTGGATGATCTCTTTTACTTTTTGACAATTTATAGTAAAAATGGTTCAAATATTTCAAGTCTGAGAATGGATGCGAGAATATATATTATAAGGACTTAACAGAGGTAAAGAGGTATCGACTTTACTTTGGGAGATGAGTAATTTCTACTAAATTTTCTATTTGTTTGGAAAGAGTATGTTTGACAGTAAAAAGAAGATTTGCGATTGAAAGAGTAGAAGAAAGATGAATAAGGTCACTAGGTATATAGCCACTCACGGTATTGTTCGATTGGGAAAAGAAAGCATGCCAAATTTGGAGAACTGGTAGATTTCAAAACTTTTTAGAAATCTTATTTGTAGTGGAAGCAATATATCCAAATCATCATGCCAATCTATACATCATATGGTATAAGGATAATAATAAACATAAACAAGATA
>JAOSBO010055521.1:0-10174 GCA_027563915.1 Erythroxylum rotundifolium | reverse complement strand
GATTCAATACAGGACAAAGATGTTTGACAGTTAAATGGTGATTGACGGTTATCTGACAAAGAGACATGAAGAAGTGATTTTCAGTTCTGTGCAGTTTTTGACAGTTGTGTAACTTGCTATATATATATTCATGCGTATGATGCGTATGACATAAAAAAAACACAGAGGGATACACAGTTTAGAGGGTATTCTAGCAACTAACGTATTTTATATTCCTTTGTCTGTGTGTAAGGAATTTTAAGTTCTTTGTGTTAAAGGCAATCTGTGTGTGCCTTATACTCTTATATAGAAACTATTATTGATCGTAGTGAATTGGAGTCCTGAGCAACTCCCGTGGATATAGTCATGTGATGATGAACCACGTAAAACAACATTGTTCATTTCTTCTTCTGTGTATTTTATTTTTACAGTGATGATGATGCCAAACTCGTTGATTCCTAGCAGATCATATAGCCCAAAGTGTCATCAATATTTCCTCTGCTTTGTCTAAAGAAGCCACCTGGAAAACTCTTTCAAACCAGCATTGCCAAGAATTCGCACCAGAAAAAAGCCATCCCAAACTAGTTAGTAACCAGACATCTCTAGCAAAAGAACATCGCACAAAGAGATGCAGAAAAGAGTCCTCACTTGCATGACACATAGGACATATATTAACAACGTCAACCCTTCACCTTTGAAGTAATTGTCAACAAGGAAGCACTTCATGAAACAAACACTACCCAAAATTTAAAATTTTTGGTGGTACCTTACATCTCCATAATTTCTTCCATAAAGATGTCGAAACCATTGAAGCAACAGGTTTCGTACACATGAGATGACGGTAAGCTGACTTCACAGAAAACATTCCCTTCGAATTAAACTTCCAACAATACCATTCCTCCACATTACGAATAGGCAATAAAATGGCATAAATTGCTACTCTATCACGTTCATTAAAAAGAGTGTTGATGAGAGAAGTATTCCATCTACCTTCCGAGATCAAGGCAGAAACTTTATCAATATCAGTTGATTGAGGTCTAACCGACATCACCATCCCATTAGCTTCCACAGGAAACCAAGGATCGCTCCAAACAGAGATAGCTTCCCCATTACCCACACAAACATACATCCCTGCTCTAATCAACTCTCGAGTTTCCCAAATACTTTTCCGCAAATAACTAGGATTAGGAGCCAACTGAGCATCAATAAAACTAGAATTAGGAAAGTAACGAGCCTTCAAAACACGAGAAACAAGAGATGTAGGCTTAACAACAAGATTCCACCCTTGTTTCCCCAATAAAGATAAATTAAACTCATAAAGCCTCTTAAAACCCAAATGTCCAAAAGACTTAGGAGGAGACATACGATCCCAAGCTATCTAATGAATTCCCTTACTATTAGAACCACCAGATTCCCACCAGAATTTATTCATTATTCCCTCAATCTCACAGCATAAAGTTTTGGGAAGTAAAAATAAACTCATAACATATGAAGGCATAGCTTGTAAAACCGTTTTCAGAAGGACTTCCTTACCTACTTTAGAAAGCATACCAGACTTCCATGAATTAACTTTGCGCCAGACTCAGTCCTTCAAATACCTAAACACATCTTTTTTATTTCGGCCAATGTGGGAAGGTATTCCCAAATAAGTACCTAAATTCTCTTTCTCCTCCACTCCCAACACGTCATAGACTTCTTGCCAGACCTCACTCGGAGTAGTAGCACTAAAAGTGACTGAAGACTTAGGCAAACTAATTTCCTTCCCTAAAGCATTCTCATAAAGGAACAAAATATTCCTTAAAGTACTAGCCTCCTACTGATCAGCTTTAAGAAAAATTAGATTGTCATCAGCAAAAAAGAGATGTGAAATAACAGGCCCACCTCTCGAAATAATGCTTCCATGTAATGAACCCAAAGAATTATACCTCTGAATCAAGCGGGATAAACCTTCCGCACACAGAATATAAAGATAGGGAGAGAGAGGATCACCCTGCCGAAGTCCTCTCGTACGAATTATAGGACCCAGTTGTTTGCCATTCTGAAGTACCCACTATGAAACTGTCGATAAACACTAATAAATTAAGTCAACCCAAGCTACAAAGAAACCAAACCGAGCAAGGATATCTCTAATGAAAGACCATTCCATCTTATCATAGGCCTTGCTTGTATCAATTTTTAAAGCAGCTGAGAAGTCTTTACCCCGAGTTTCGTCGATGATACGCATGCATGACTTCAAAAGCCAAAATGCAATTATCCTGTATACTTCTCCCCGGAATAAAAGCACTCTGACTCTCAGAGATCAAATTAGGCAACAAACATTTCAAGCGATTCGCCAACATCTTAGTCATAATTTTTAAAACCACATTACAAAGTGCTATAGGACGCAAATCTCCCATCACCTCTGGTTCTGTTTTCTTCGGAATAAGCACTAGAGCAGTCTCATTAATAGCCGGTGGAAACACACCTATATGTAAATACTCAAGACAAGCAGAAGAAATTGCAGGTCCTATAATATCCCAATATTGTTGATTAAACCCCATATTAAAACCATCTAACCTTGGCGATTTGTTCGGATGCATAGAAAAAATAGCATCCTTAACCTCTTCCACAGAATAAGGCCGCAATAACATCTCATTATCCTCATCAGAAACAAGACCAAGAATACAATCTAAAATAGGAGCAAAATCACACACCTTAGTAGTAAAGACATTATTAAAGTAGTCAAGCATTACCTGGTCCAAGTTTGTTTCCCAAGTTTGCCAAACCCCATTCGCATCCTTAAGCTGTACAACCTGATTCTTTTTCCTCCTTGCCGACACAGAAGAGTGGAAGAAACGTGTGTTCCGATCCCCTTCCTTTAACCAAAACGATTTAGCCCTCTGCTTCCAATAAACTTCTCACTGTCCAAGCAAATCATGATATCTCTGCTTATTATGCTTGAAGCGTACCATATCCGAATACACCCTAGAACCCCTCAAAGCAGCCATTATAGCTAAGCATGAATTCATCTCAGCCTTGAACTTGCGTTTAAAATCCTTCCCCTAGTTCTGCAGAATAGTCGCACAAGCCTCCAATCTTGCCAATAAATCAAGATGTGAAGACGCCTCCCAATATTGCACCACAAGCTCACGACAGACAACTTCTCGACACCAACTGTTTTCAAACCGAAACCAAGCAGGTTGGCCTCATGGGACAAAAAAACGCAGCTCAAGAAAAATAGGAAGGTGATCAGAAGAAGAAACCTGCAAAACCGACCCTTTAGCATGAGAGAACCGAAGTCACCAAACATGATTGGTCAAAATTCTATCCAGTTTTTTCTTCAACAAAATTCTCACTTCCTCTACCATGTTCCCATGTGAGCTGATAACTAGACATATGGAAATTAAAAAGCCCAGCATCATGAATTACAGTACAAAAACCGTTTATCAAATTATCCGGTTGTAGGCGCCCTCCCTTCTTTTCATGGGCAGCCAAGATGTCATTAAAATCACCCATAACAACCTAAGGAAGGTCAATATGAGAAGCCAACACACGAAAAAGATTCCACGCAACATCACGGCGAGAGCGATCTGGCATACCATAGAAACCAGTTAAACGCCAAGTCCCCACAGTATCCACTTTAACAACTGTATCAATATAACGCTGGGTAGAACTTAAAAGAGTAACAGACTTTGTAGCCTTCCAAAGAAAAGCTAAGCCACCACTGTGACCTTGAGCATCAACAGAAAAACAACCATCATAACGTAGCAATTCTTTTATTTCATTTATTTTAGAAGCATTATATAATGTCTCAACAACAAAAAAAACAAATTGTGGCCTCTTTAAAGTAATCATCTCCTGTAAAGCACGCATTGCTCGTGGGTTGCCAAGCCCGCGACAGTTCCAACTTATAGTACTCATGGTTGTTAGCGGGTCCGAATCCTGAAACCCGCTGCTGACCCGTTTTTTGAAACATTCAAAACCCCACTCTTAGGGCCGTTAGGAAAAGAACTTTGATTTGGGCCAATTCTTTTCCTTTTTGGATCGACTATTTCCACACCTTCCTCATGAGCATCTTCAGTATGACCATTATCTTCAGTATTAAAACCAAAATCGTTCTGACCAGATTTTCCCCCAAGATTACTGCTTCCTACCGTTCCCCCCCCCTTTAAAATTTGAATTAGGATCAATATCAGAAGCGAAATCATTAACACTAAATCCGCCTTAACTATCACCTTCCAAACCTGGTTCCTGTAGCCACCTAGCACCAATCGTCAACGCACTCCGGCGGTTAGACGTATGAGTTCAGGTCCAAACTGACTTTGTGGAGGAACACCAGTCCCCTTCTTTCTTTTTCAATTTAATCTCCTTCTTCAACTGCTTTCTAACGTCCCACTTAACACGAACACACATATATTTGCTCCAAGAACGATTATTTGGATCGGCTGTCAGAAAACAACTAATCTCATTGCCAATTTTCTCAGCTGCTCTAACTGACATACAACCAAGTCTCAATCCCCTCACCTGCACCCATATATCAAAATGGAACAAAGGAACTAGAGATGGATGGGAATAACCCCTCATACGTTCCATAATCAGAAGATTATTATTAAAGGTTATAGGAGACATATCCAAAAGACAATCAATGTCGACCTCATGATCGAATTGGAAAACATACAACTCCCCTTCTTCTGCTCGAATCGTTACACCCATATATGACTTCCACAGAGCAGCCAATGTTTGTTTCATAGCATTAAAATTGACCACCTTATCAAAGAGGAAACGTCCCACCAAACACAATGAGAAGTCCTCACTGCCTTCATCAACGTCCTCCTCCACGAGCTCTAAACCTTCCTCATTAACCTATTCATCCTCAACAGATAAATGAGCCATCTCAATTGAGACATCATCAGCCTCTTCCATTGTCACAAACGACAAACAAACAATCAAAGAAACATAAACAAACTTGTCAAAAGACAAGACAAACGAGTTCTTTAGAGGAGAGAAACCTAGTTCAGGAAGTTATAGTATTGTTTTCAATTTCTTAGTTTTTCTTTAAATTGTAAGCAGAACAAGAATTTGGTATGAGAAGAAAATTATTCTTTTCCCTTTTATTTGTGTATGCGAGATTGGAAGGTTCTCTCTCAACGAGCCTTCATATACAGCTTCATAATAGGTACTAAGGGCAGAAAGACAAAGAAGAACAGCGAGTTACACGACTTGCAGGACAACTCTTCCTCGAATCGTCCCATAACTCGATTACAATCCAGGGACCATAACAAATTGATATCAGAGCCAAGAGTTATGGGTGAGTCATCCAACAATCTATAGAAACAGTTTGAGTTGTTTATGAAGACCTACCAAGAGGATCGACAATGTGATTGGGCTGAACGAGAACAGTTGTTGACTCGCCTCGAAGAACTTTCTAGGGATTTGGCTGCCAACCGAGTCGAAGGATAACAAGGTGATGCTAGCAGCGTCAATTTGGTCCTTTGAGGAGCAGTGCGATTAGACAACCGCATACTAGCGTCAAGGACTGCTAGGCTAGAATTTCCCATTTTTGACGGCAAGGTCGATCCATTGGCATGGTTAAGCAGATGTGATCATTACTTCCACCACAAACAGATACATGAAGAGGAGAAAGTCGAGATTGCTTCATACCATCTATATGTCAATGCACAAGTTTGGTTCCTTAAACTGGATCGAGATCGCCTAGGAATCTCGTGGGAAGACTTTAAACATCAGTGCCGTTTACGATTTGGATCCACCATTCAAGGTAACCGACTGGGTGAGCTCTCAAAACTGTAGCAAGGGGCATTGTGGAAGACTATTAGTGTCGATTTGAGCAGTTGGCTGCCAGAGCGGGACGACTCACTACCGAACAGGAGGTTAAGATTTTTATCAGCGGGCTTTAAGAATACATTGCAGTTGAGGTCGAACTACACAGGCCTCGATACCTAATTGGGGCCATGAGTCTGGCCCGCTTATATGAGCGAAGAGGAGGTCCAAGGAAGACTTTTAACTTTCCTTCCAAAACCAGCTCACCCGGAGTTACAACAGCCCAACACCCAAGAACTTTCAGACGCGTCACTCTCGCGGAAGCGGAAGATCGCTGATCTAGAGGTCTTTGTTTCAACTGCGACGAGATTTATACAAGAGGACACCAGTGCAAGCGGCTATTTTGGCTAGATGGGGTTGAAGACTCAATTCATGGTGACAACGAGGAACTCAAACTTACAAAAGAGGACGACCCGCAACTGTCGTTACATGCTATCACTAGACAGAACAAGGGCGAATAAACTATACGAATTTTAGGGAGGATTAACGGACAACCATTGGAGGTCTTAATCGATTCAAGTAGTACTCATAATTTCTTAGATTTCCAGTGGGTCAGCAAATTAGGAGTATCGTCTGAATCAGTTGGGAAAGTACAAGTATTGGTCGTTGATGGCAGCAAGATATTGTGCCCAGGTCAGTGTCGTGATGTTTCACTTCAATTGGGAAAACTTTTGTGATATGTTGATTTATTCATCTTAAATATGAAAGGGATAGATGCGGTTCTGGGGGTAAATTGGTTACAGTCTCTAAGACCGATTTGGTGGGATTTTAAGTCTAAAACAATGATTTTTAGAAAAAAATGGCAAAATTGTGGAATTGTGGGGTTTGGGAGGTTATAATCATACTGGGCACCTCCAAGCAATGGAATTGTCCAACATTCCGTTGGATAGTCAACTCCAATTACTCTTAGATGAGAACATGCCCCTATTTAAGGAACCTAAAAATCTGCCTCCAGTCCGGGCTTATGACCATTGCATCAATTTGGAACCAGGAACAGACACCGTAGTAGTGCGGCCTTACCGCTATCCCCACACCCAGAGAAACAAAATAGAGAAGCATTGCAATGAAATGCTAAACCAAGGTATTATTTGTAAAAGTCATTCCCCTTTTTCTTCACCGGTTCTTCTTGTTCCAAAAGCAGATAGCACTTGGCGCCTCTGTGTGGATTATAGAGCTCTGAACTCTAAGACTCTGAAAGACAAATTCCCCATCCCTATCATTGAAGAGTTATTGGAAGAACTACATGCAGCCACTTATTTTACAAAATTGGACCTATGTTCTGGTTACCATCAGATTCGAATGAGATTTGCAGACATTGAAAAGACTACTTTTCGAACTCATCATGGACATTTTGAATTTTTGGTTATACCATTCAGCCTCACCAATGTGCCAAGTACATACCAGGCGTTGATGAACGAAGTGTTCCAACCTTATTTACATAAATTTATATTAGTGTTTTTTGCTAATATTTTAATATATAGCTCTACTTTGGATGACCATCTGTCACATTTGAAATTAGTGTTTGAGTTGCTCAAGGAACATCAATTATACCTAAAGAGATCCAAGTGTCTATTTGCCCAACAACGGGTGGCCTATCTTGGTCACATGGTCTCCAAAGAAGGGGTTGCTGTTGATCATACTAAAATTGCTGCTATGATTGATTGGCCAAGACCTACTACAATTAAGGGGTTACGTGGGTTTTTAGGACTCAGTGGCTACTATCGTAGGTTTATTCAGAATTATGCTCTCATTGCCACTTCGCTGATGAACTTACTAGGCAAAAATGCCTTCCACTGGACAGAGGCAGCTATTGCGGCATTTAAAAAGTTGAAGTTTGCAATGACTCAGGCCCCAGTCTTAGCTTTACTGGACTTTAGCAAGGGATTTGTTTTGGAGTGTGATGCCTCATATACCGGTATAAGAGCTGTTCTCCAACAAAACGATCAACCTCTGGCCTACTTCAGTAGACTTATGGCCGACAGATATAAAGGTCTTCCAACCTACGAGAAAGAATTTATCGGGTTTGTGAAGGCAGTACATCATTGGAGAGTTTATTTATGGGGACAACACTTTTTGATTTGTACAGATCGTTATAGTCTTAAGTTCCTTTTAGAACAGCGCATCATTACTTCTCCTTAGCACCATTAGTTAAACAAACTCATAGGTTTTGATTTTTCAGTTGAATATCGTGCAGGCAAATCTAATAAAGTGGCAGATGCATTATCCAGACAACTAGAAGACCAGAGCTCCATTACCACCCTCACTGTACTTCAATCTCCTTTCCTTGATAACATTCGCAAGGAGATACAACAATCTGAATTTTTTCGACAGCTCATATGTCGTATTCAACAAGGAGAAATTGTGGGACCTTGGGACTACAGAGATGGGTTAATTTTCTTTAATATAATTCACTTGTTGCCTACTTCCCCTTTGGTTTCTTCTATTTTATCCGAAGTCCATAATGCTCATCATGAAGGATACCAGAAGACATTGCATCATATTACAAAGGATTTCCACTGGCAAGGCATGAAATCTGCTATTTAGAATTTTGTCCAGCAATGTTAGACCTGCCAATGGCACAAGGCAGAACATTTACAGCCTACTGGTCTTCTTCAACCATTACCTGTTCCATTGCAAATCTGGTCTGATATTTCTATGGATTTCATTGAGGGTCTTCCACCTTCACAAGGTAAAACTGTTGTACTTGTGGTAGTGGATAGATTTTCAAAATATGCCCATATTTTACCACTCTCTCATCCTTATACTGCTGTTCAGGTGGCACATGTATTCTTTGATAATGTGTTTAAGTTGCATAGACTACTGGAGACTATAGTAAGTGATGATGATGTCATGTTTACGAGTTCCTTCTGGACTGAACTGTTTTGATTGAGTGGATCAAAATTAGCTTTCAGTTTTGTTTATCATCCTCAGAGTGACAGTCAAACTGAAGTTGTCAATCGCACAGTTGAAATGTACCTTCGTTGTTTCACAAACGATTGACCACGACGTTGGTTACAATGGCTTCCATGGGTCGAATATTGCTACAATACCAGCTTCCATTCTTTTTTAAGAGCAACATCGTTTGAAGTTGTCTATGGGCGTTGTTCCCCTACAATGCTCTCTTATTGTCCTCGAGCTTCTAGAATTAAAGTTGTTGATTTAGAATTACAGAATCAGGATGCAGCCTTGCATGATCTTCGTGATCGACTCCTCCAAGCTCAAGCCACTACGAAACACACCTATGATACCAAGCACCGTCAAGTTCAATATCACGTAGGTGATTTGGTTCTCTTGAAACTCTAACCCCATCGCCAATTATCTCTTGCCAAAACCAGGTACCATAAGTTATCTCCTCGATTTTATGGTCCATTTTGGGTTCTTCAATAAATAGGATCTGTTGCTTATAAATTAGATCTGCCAATTATATCCAAATTACACCCTGTTTTCCACGTTTCATGTCTCAAACCATTTCATGCTTCCACTGTTCCCATTGAACCTGCTTTACCCATTGTCACACAAGGAGAGTTACAACCCACTCCCCCCTATGAAGAAAAGAGAGTTGGGGAATAAAATTCTTTTTCATATATTTTCCAGCAAATAGAGACGCATATTTTATACTGATTCTTGTACAATTAAGATCCTAATATACAGCCTAAAAACAAGACAATCATTTACAAATAAGGAAGTGTAATATTTGCATAAGCTGTCAAAGATTGGCAGCAGAGATTTCTCCTCAAATTGCTCACGCCAACAATAAGAACTTCTAGTCACGCTTGCCAGGTATGATCCTTCTCTGGATCATCTCTAAACTCCGAATTTGACGCCTTGTCGCTAACGCTAACTGCATCTAAAAGTTCTTCTTTAACGAGAAGTAATTGGGGAGATTATTGGCCACTTTCGCTAACGACTGCGTTGTGTTGGTGATTGTTGAAATGGCAACTGTTGGAGATAGGAAAGTCGATGGCAGGTTGGCAGGACAGCTACTAGAGTGGCGACGCGATGATCAGAAGCACGTAATGACGACACATCGACTTCATCTGACCTGTGTGGTTTGTGGTGGTTAACTTTGTGAACCTTCTTAAAAATGTGCTTCTTTTCATATTGTTCTTTCACTTTTTCTTGTATTCTCGTTACTGTTAATATATTTTCAGTGTCATTAGGATTTTGGACTAAGGTGAAACGGAATTTTAGTGTGACTGGCATCATCAATTAGACTTCCTATTATAATTCTACAAATACCTTGTTAATGGTAGTGATGTTAATAGGTGGGGCTTGGGCCGCCTTATCACGGCTCGGTCCTACCACGGATTGACCAGCTCGATCTTATACTTTTCTATAAAAAATTTGACAAAATGAATAATTAATTATAGCAACATAT
>JAOSBO010055459.1:0-10176 GCA_027563915.1 Erythroxylum rotundifolium | reverse complement strand
CAAAATGTACTATAGCAATTCCACTTAATGGTCTTGCGTAGCCGTAAACTTATGGGAGTCTATAAAGGAGCTCTATGCCACTA
The DNA here is from genome assembly GCA_027563915.1 of Erythroxylum rotundifolium. Lineage (NCBI taxonomy): Eukaryota > Viridiplantae > Streptophyta > Magnoliopsida > Malpighiales > Erythroxylaceae > Erythroxylum > Erythroxylum rotundifolium. The sequence continues at coordinate 10,093 of JAOSBO010055459.1, read as the reverse complement.
GCAGGTTGGTGGGAGAAGCCTTTTGTTAAAGTGCACTTAACTTAACTTAGGGGACAACCACAAACCCACATAATCATGCATTTTACATCTTATAAACTTATGGCCTCAACGACATTTTTCCAAAACTTGATTTCATAATCATAACATCGTTTCAAAAATCAATATAATTTCAAAAGTCAATTTCATCATTCATTTCATAATCTAATAACACAATTCATATACAATCATGTGGGATATTATCAAAGAAATCAAGAAGCCTTAATGGTACATTTATAACACAATTGAAAACGTTTTAAAACTTTCTTGGTTTTGAAGAAAACATTCAGGCTTATTACTTAATTATGAAATTGTAACCCACCTTGAAATCCTTGCTTATCAACTTGCTTAGGGATGTCCTTCTTTTTGATCCTCTTGCCTCTCTTGACCACGTTCTTGATTTCCTTAAACAATAACGAAAATTCCATTTAGTTTGGTTTAGAAATTGGAAAGTCACACATCAACAACGTAAACTACTTCTCATGCGGAAACAAAATTCTATATTCAAATTCCACCCTATGCCTCTAGTTTACAACAAATAAAAAATGTTCTCATTTAGATAACTACACCAAAAGTTATACCCAAAATACCAAAGCATATTTGGTGCTGGAAAGTTCGCCGTGGCGAACCAAAAATAGTTTGCCGCAGCAAACTTTTCCAGAAAGGAAAAATTAACCCAAAGATCAAAGTTTGCTGCGGCGAATCAAAGAGAGTTGGCCGCGACGAACTTTAACATAAACATATTCAGAACACTTCATTTTTCCAGAATTTTACTTCTAACGTCTTCAATCAACATATCCTAAACCTCAACCATCATTTCTACTTCATATCCACTTCATTTTCCACTCCATTTTAACCCAAAATCATGCATAAATACATCGTAATCAATCTTTAATCATTAACCCTAAAAGATTAAAGCATTTCTATACACCATTCATTAACAACTCGCCACACACATTCATCTTCATTTTCACTTCTAACTATCATTAAACATGGTTAATCCATCAAATCAAGAAAGGAAAAATGCTTGTACTTACTTGTTTAAGCTCCAAATTCTTCAAACTCTTCAAGATGTCCATAACCCTAGCTTGATTTTCTCCTCTTCTTCTTTTCTTCTCACATTCATGATGCTTCTCTCTTCTCAACCAAACCAACAAGACTACAATTAATTCTTTCCCTTTTATATCTTTAATGAGGGGGCAAAGTCCGCTATGCCCTTCCATGTAATGCCTTAGCTTTTTAACCTTTAGTGATCTTCCAAAAATGCCTTTATGCACCTTACAACATTAACACTTTAATCCCATCAATCCATGAAATAAATCCCCCCACACTTGACATAATAATTAAACTCCAATTGAAATGATTTATCTAGCAAGACCACAAAATTTATTCAAATCATACTTACTAAAATAACAAAAAAGATTAGGGGCCCAACATTTCTCCCCCTCTTAAAAGAATTTCGTCATCGAAATTATTACCTGAGTCATTGAAGAGGTGTAGATACTTCTCTTTTATAGCCTCTAGTGGCTTCCACGTGGCCTCTTCTACTGAATGGTTTTTCCATAGGACTTTGACCAATTGAATCATCTTGTTCCTTAGAATCTTCTCCTTAGTGTCCAAAATCTCCATTGGAATCTCCTCATAAATGAGATCATCTCTCAACTGAACCTTATTGGGCTGAATGATGTGGGAGGGATCCGATCTACACCTCCTTAACATGCAAACATGGAAAACATCATGTATTTGAGACAATTCCTGTGGCAACGCCAATCTATAGGCTAGCGGTCCAAGCCTCTTAAGAATTTCATAAGGAGCCACATATCTCGGGCTCAGCTTGCCTTTCTTGCCAAATCTCATTACCCCTTTCTAAGGAGATTTCTTAAGAAAAACTTTCTCCCCATTTTCAAGCTCCGTCTCCTTTTAGTATGCGTCAGTGTAGCTTTTCATTCTATCTTGAGCTGCCTTAAGCCGTCGCTTAACTAAATTGACCTTGTCCACTGTCATCTGAGGTAACTCTAGCCCTATTAGTTTCCTTTCTCCTTCTTCATCCCAACATATTGGAGTTCTATATCTCCTTCTATACACTGCCTCATATGGATCCATCTAAATGCTCGAACGGTACGAATTATTGTAAGCAAATTCGACCAATGACAAATGCTCATCCCAAGCTCCTTTGAAGTCCATCAAACGTGCCTTTGAGCATTCCCTCAAGGTTTTGAATTGTTTTCTCAAAGTGACCATCTGTCTAACAGTGAAAAGCAGTGCTAAAATTCAATTTGGTTCTCAAAGCTTCTCTAAAATCTCGAAGTAAACCGAGTATCCCTGTCGGAAATTATAGAATCTAGAATCCTATACAGTCTCACTATCTCATCAACATACTTCTTTGCTAGCGCATGCAAAGAATCAGTCTGTTTGGTTGCCAGAAGATGGGTTGACTTTGTCAGACGATCAACAATGACCCATATGGCATTATGCTTCCTACTGGTCTTAGGCAAACCAATCAGAAAGTCTATAGTCACCCTTTGCCACTTTCACTTAGGAATGGACAATGACTTTAACATTTCTAAAGGTTCTTGGTGTTTAGCCTTGACTTGTTGACACATTAAACACTTATTCACGTATTCTGCTACATCTCTCTTCATGCTTTTCAACCAAAAATGCCCTCTTAAATCCCTGTACATTGGGTGCATAGCATAAGGTGCATTGTGTGCTTCATCCAATATCTCATCCTTCACCTCCTTGACATCCGGGATACAAAGCCTATTTCCGACAGTCATGAGTCCCTCATCCCTTGAAGCTTGCTTAAATCTGTATCTTGTGCCTGTAATTCCTTTACTTTCTCCCTAAGTGTCGACCTTACTCTGAAATTTGCAATAACACAATCTGGTTCCTCCTATTTCAAGCTTATCCTAAGCTTAGCCATCACTTCCAGTAAAGGCAGGTAAATTGTCTGAACATGGGCTATTGATGATTTCCTACTTAAGGCATTAGCCACTACATTTTCCCTTCCTGGATGATACTTAATCAACAAATCATAATCCTTAATTAGCTCTAACCATCTTCTCTGTCTCAAATTCGATTCTTTCTGACTCAACAGACACTTGAGACTTTTGTGATCCGTAAAAATCTTCATCTGAACTCCATACAGATAATGTCTCCAAATCTTCAAGGCAAAAATCATTGCTGCCAATTCCAAATCATGAGTCAGATAATTCAACTCATATAGCTTCAGTTACCGTGAAGCATAAGCTATCACCCTGTCTCCCTGCATCAACACACAACCTAAACCCTTTCTTAAGGCACCACTGTACACTGTATAACCCTCATCTCCAGTGGGTAAAATCAAAAGTGAAGCACTTGCTAATCTCCACTTGAGCTCTTCAAAGCTTTTCTGACATTCCTCACTCCAGATAAATTTTTGATTCTTCCTCGATAACTTGGTCGTCGGCGCAACAATCATAGAAAATACTTAAAACGAATCTCATATAATATCTTACCAAACCCAGAAAACTCCTCGCTTTTGTCATTGTTTTTAGTGCATGCCAATTCACCACTGCTTCACCTTCCTAGGATCAACATGTACCCCATCTTTAGAAATCACATCTCTAAGGAATATCACCTCATGAAGCCAAAATTCACATTCGCTGAACTTAGCATAAAGCTCCTTCTCCCTCAATGTTTGCAATACTATTATGAGATGTTCCTCATGTTCCTCTTTACTCTTATAATACATCAGAATGTCATTGATAACACTATGACAAACTGATCCAGATACTCGTTGAAGACCCTATTCATAAGATCCATGAAAGTAGCTCGAGCATTAGTCAAACCAAAAGGCATAACTAGGAACTCATAATGCCTGTAACGAGTCCTAAAGGCTATCTTACTCACATCAAACTCCCTGATTCTGAGATAATGATAGCCTGACTGGAGATCAATCTTGGAAAAGACCCTTGCTCCCTATAGCTAGTCAAACAGATCGTCAATCTGCGGCAGAGAGGTCACCTGGTTGAGTATGCGGTAATTGATACACATCGACCATGCTCCATCCTTTTTCTTAACAAACAGAACTAGTGCTCCCCAAGGTAACAAACTTGGTCTTATGTACCCCTTTTCTAATAGTTCCTCCAACTGTTCTTTAAGCTCCTTCAACTCAGCTGGAGCCATTCTATATGGTGGTATAGAAATAGGTGCAGTTCTGGGAATCAAGTCGATGGCAAACTCGATTTCGTTCATCGGTGGAAAATTAGGTAAATCCTCTAGGAACACATCAGGAAATTCCCTTACAATTAGAAAATCCTCTAACCTCCCTTCATTTACCTCAACATCCACAACATGTGCCAAGAAGGCTTCACACCCCTTTTTTATCATCCTGTCAGCTAACAGAGCTAAGACAATTCTCAGTGATGGTGCTCTCCTTTCTCCCCTGAAAATCACCTTCTCGTCGTTGCTTAGATTAAATTCCACCTCCTTAAGGCTACAATCTAACTTCACCTGAAACTTCTCCATGACATCCATTCCAAGTATTAAATCTAAACCTTTTAGGTCTAGAGGTAGTAAGTCCACTGCCAGTCTAGCACCATCAATGAAGAGTTTATAGACCTTATACACTTAACTGATTATCACATTCCTCCTTAGAGGTGTACTAACAAGCAGACTATTCAAAGGTATTGAATTCACGTCATGCAACATCATACTTGCTGAAACAAATGAATGCGTAGAGCCAGAATCAATCAAAACATATACTTCATAATTAAGTAACTAAGTCATACTTGTGACAACTTCAAATGCTGCTGCAGCTTCCTCCCTTATCATGGCAAACTCCTTTGCCTGTGCCTGAACCCTTGGCCTTCCTGGAGGAATAGCCTTCCTTACAGCTCCAAAACTGCCTACCTTAATGACTAGTCTGGTTCCCACTGTTTCAGCTCTACTTGGGGCTTGTGACCGTGACCCCTCATTCCTTGTTACTTAGGGAGAATCCTTGATCATGTTTCCCTTCTCTCCACATCAAAAGCATGCCCTCAGTAACTTGAAGAACTCTCCCCTATGAAATATCCCATAATGCTCACATTGAGGGTTTATGTTCCTGCTCCTCTCTACCCTGCTATTGCCTCCTGCTATTGAGGCTTGCACTGACACTACCCTTGTTTGCTTGTTCTTAGCAGAGGCACTTCTTCGTGCCTCACTTTGTGTGTGGCAGCTCTTCATACCCCTCTCAAGTGTTGGAGCACCCATACCCTTTCTAGAAAATTGCTCCCGGTTCTTCCTCTTCCTGCTCACTTCATTCCTTATTATCTAGTTTCTCAGCCTGGAGTGCAACATCTACCAACTGCTAGTAGTCACAGAAATTGTCGATTAACACCTTCTCCTTAATCCCCAAATGGAGACCTCCCTCAAATTTATGGCACTTATCTTCCTCATTCTCCACAATGTTTGCTACATACCTAGAAAGCTGCGTGAACTTCAACTCATACTCACTCACACTCATGTCCCTCTATGCAAGATTCAAAAATTACCTGGCCTTCTCTTGAATATAGACCCTCAAGAAGTATTTCCTCCTAAAAGCTTTCAAAAAGTCCCTCCATGACAACATTGGAGGTATATCTTGACTGTGGAGCACTAATTCCTACCAGTGAAGTGCATCCCCCTATAGTAAGCTCACTGTATAATCCAACTTTTCCTCATCCGAGCACTTCATCTGAATCAGAACCCTCTCGGTCCTCTTCAACAAGGCTTCAGCCTCTACAGGGTAGTTCTGTTAAAATCTACAACTCCATGCTTGTGGAGCTTATCATACTGTCCAATCCTCTCCATTAGAGATTGCATCAGAACTTGAGACCCTTAGCTTATGCCATATGAGAAAGCCTGAGCAAAGGCCTGAAAGAATCGCGAATCCATGGGGTTTGTTTGAGGCAGTGGAGGAGGTGCTGGAGGCACCTCATGTTGCACACTAGGTGCCTCAGAATCAGGAGCAGAATGTGTCCCTGCATCTTGTGGGACATAGGATTCATCGGTGCTCTCTTGGTGAAAGCTAAATTGAGTCAAAGCTCCTCGAGTTCTTTTTTGAGGCGACATAATCTCTCCTTCAATATAAACCAATGAAAATCTTTAGTTCATGCAAAACAGCTTCAAAGTGTGCAAAACGGTTCGAATCGTACAAAAAAATTTCAAATCATGAAAAACAATTTCAAATCATGTGAAACAAATCAGAATAATGCAAGTTATTCATTTAAAATTATGCATGTTCATTTCATGTCCTAAACTACCCATTTCATGCCTAAACCTATTGGCAAACCTGGACTTAAACCTAGTCCCCAACTTGGACCTAAACCTAGTTGAAAATCTAAACCAAAACCTAGTCACTTTGATACCACAACATGTTGGACCCCATTTTCGGAGCCTAACATCGAACGTGAGATCCTGAAGCCTTAGTGTGGAGCATGGCTTAGAAATTTGACAATTGAAAGAAACTCATTTGGAAGCAAAGGCGGGTGTCGTCACAGCAAAGATACATTATATGGGTCGATTTAGCCTCGGTGAAAAGCATAATCTTCGTCGTAGCCAAGTGGCCACGTGAATTATGCCACGGCGAACTCTCGGCTTTGTCGCGGCGAAAACCCCTGAAGTAGAAATCCGAACCCAAACTACCTTTCTTACTAAAATGCAAACTTAAAATCTTTCAACCACATTCGTCATTTCAATCCAAAAACAATATGGATAAGAAACAATCCATAACAAATTTCTCAAAATCTTCATCTCATTTCCAAAATTGAATACTTTGCGACAATATGCAAAATCATAGACAAAATCGACCATATATTTCATTAATGAAAAAAGTAAGAGTTTAATAATGCTTTAGCGGGAATTTCTAGCCCCCTTACATCATAATCCAAAATACAAAGTTTATAAAAAAACTAGAATCGCTCAAAATGTGACTAAAGCATTGGTTTACATTATCTAACTTCAAAACAAACAAAGCAAAATATGCAGACTGGAGTGATGGCTTGACTTTTGACTTACTCGATCTCTTACTCATCACCTGAATAGGAGGAGGAGAATGGGGGTGAGTTTAAAGCTCATGAGTAACAATTTTATAATTGAGAAATAAGCAAAAAACATTTTTAAAACACATTTCCACTGTACATTTTGGAAACCATAATAATTTCACGTGTAAAATCACCAAACACTTATTTCTCAAAATTCTCATTTTATTAAAGAGTTCATGAGCAATTATAAATCATGTATGCATCAAACTTGCTAACATTTCAAAATCACATAAGCGCATCAGAATGGTTTAGGTGGATCGAAAACAGAACGTACTACACACTTCCCATAAGCATTCTGGGTAGCCGTGAACAGAACATACTATCGTAATTCCACTTAATGGTCTTGTGTAGCAGTGAACTTATGGGAGTCCATGAAGGAGCTCCATGCCATTAGCTGGCAGGCGGGAGAAGCCTTTTGTCAAAGTGCACTTGACTTAACTTAGGAGACCACCACAAACCCACATAATCATGCATTTCACATCTTGTAAACTTATGGCCTCAACGACATTTTTCCAAAACTTGATTTCATAATCATAACATCATTTCAAAAATCATTATAATTTCAAATGTCAATTTCATCATTCATTTCATAAACCAATAACACAATTCATATGAAAATATGTGGCATATTAACAAAGCATTCAAGAAGCCTTGATGGCACATTTATAACACAATTGAAAACATTTTAAAATTTTCTTGGTTTTGAAGAAAATATTGGGGCTTATTACTTAATTTTGAAAATGTAACCCACCTTGAAATCCTTGCTTATGGTGTCCTTCTTCTTGATCCTCTTGACTCTCTTGACCACCTTCTTGATTTTCTTAATCAATATCCAAAATTTCATTAAGTTTGGTTTAGAAATCGGAAAGTCACACCTAAACAATGTAAACTACTTCTCATGCTAAAACAAAATTTTATATTCAGCTGCCACCTCATAATTGAAATCCTTTAAGACTGAATTTAGACTTTATTCCTTCATACAATTTGTATCCCTGTCTCTAGTTTACAAAAAATAAAAAATCATCTCATTTAGATAACTACACCAAAAGTTATGCCTAAAATACCAAAGCATGTTTGGTGTTGGAAAGTTCGCCGCGGCGAACCAAAAATAGTTTGCCATGGTGGACTTTTCCAGAAAGGAAAAATTCGCCCAAAAATCAAAGTTCGTAGCGGTGAACAGAGTTGGTCACAGTGGACTTTGACAGAAACATATGCAGAACCCTTCATTTTTCTAGATTTTTACTTCTAACATCTAAAACCAACGCATCCAAAACCTCAACCATCATTTCTACTTCATATCCACTTTATTTTCCACTCCCTTTTAACCCAAAATCATGCACAAATATATCATAATCTATCTCTGATCATTAACCCTAAAAGATTAAAGCATTTCTATACACCATTCATTAATAACTCCCCACACACATTCAACTTCATTTTCACTTCTAACTATCATTAAACATGGTTAATCCAACAAATCAAGAAAAGATGAATGCTCGTACTTACTTGTTTAAGCTCAAAATTCTTCAAACTCTTCAAGATGTCCACAACCCTAGCTTGATTTTCTCCTCTTCTTCTTTTCTTCTCACACTCATGATGCTTCTCTCTTCTCAATGAAACCAATAAGACTACAATTAATTCTTTCTTTTTTATATCTTTAATGAGCGAGCAAAGTCCACTATGCCTTCCATGTAAGGCCTTAGCCTTTTATCCTTTAGTGATCTTCCAAAAATTCCCTTATGCACCTTACAACATTAACACTTTAATCCCATCAATCCATGAAATAAATCGTCCCAAACTTGACAAAATAATTAAACTCCAGTTAAAATGATTTATCTAGTAAGACCATAAAATTTATTCAAATCATGCTTACTAAAATGATAAAAAAGATTCGAGGCCCAATAGTGAGTACGAAGGTCATGAAAGGTGCAAGTATGAAGGTGTTGAACCTGTTAAGGGAATTCAACAGATTGCAAATAAAGGAAGATGAAACTGTAAAGAGTTACTGTGAGAATCAGATTCAACTTTCAGACCAAATTAGGCTCTTAAGAGATGAATTTAAAGATGAGAGGTTGGCCTAGAAGTTGTTGGTCTGAGTACTTGAGAAGTTTGAAGCAACTATCGTCTCATTTGAAAACACGGAAGATATCTCATAGATGAAACTTGCTGAAGTGGTGACTGCCTTGCAGGTTCAAGAGCAAAGACATCTGATAAGAAAAAATGAGGCAGCCAAAGGGGCATATAAGATTTTACAAAGACTAGACATCAAGAAAAGAAAAAGAAGAAGAGAAATGAGAATGGGTCAATTTGTCAAAACACTTATACTCACCAGAATGATGGGAGCATGTAGGAGGAGATAAGTCCAATAAGTACAATCCTTGTCCTCACTATGGGAAATCGAATCATCTGGCCTTCAGATGCTGGAAGAGACTAGATGTTGTGTGTAGGAAGTGCCAACAGAAGCGTCACATGGAGGCAATTGGCAAGAAAAATCAGAACCACGTAGCTAAAAATGTGGAAGTCTCAGAAGAGGAAAAGCAGCTTTTTGTTGCTACTTGTGATCTAACTGAAGAGAATTCATCTGAGTGGCTAATTGACAGTGGGTTCATGAGTCATATGACTCTAGATCCAAGGCTTTTCAAGTCTTTAGATCCAAAGGTGAAGGCAAGTGTAAAGTTGGGAAATGGTGACTGCATCCGTGTAGAAAAGAAAGGGGTTATTGAAATTCTTACCAAGAATGGAGTCAAGACCATTCCTGACGTGCTGTTAGTGCCCAAAATACAATACAATCTCCTTAATGTAGCTCAATTGATTAGAAATGGTATGTCAGTACATTTTGAATCTAATGGGTGTAAAGTGTGTGACAAATCTGGGTAGGAAGTGTTTTTCACTAAAATGAAGAACAAGAACTTTTCCATGAGACCAGAGGAGATACATGATCGCGGCTTATCGTACAATCCTAAGATTGATCCTTGGAAACCGGTCAAAATCAATTTATACCAAGAATTGCA
>JAOSBO010055453.1:0-10176 GCA_027563915.1 Erythroxylum rotundifolium | reverse complement strand
TGTGTGTTTTAACTTCTGGTTTTTGTAGAATTTTATGAAAAAGGTTCAAGGATCTATTCAACCCCCCCTTCTAGATCATTTACAATCCCCACACTTAAACGTTTGCTTGTCCTAGAGCAAATAAAACAAAGAACACATCACATACACGCACACGTATAATGAAATAATGAGAAAATGGTTCAACTTCATGAAATAAATTTAATCTTGAACACAATCATTCGAGTTATATCTAACCCTTAGCATGAGAATCTGTGTCTAGGGGCTCTCAACTAAATATACAACTTAATCAAAATCTATGTGTTAATTTATTTACCCTATGCAATTACGCACACACATTAATAATTCTTTGGTCCTTCATACTCGTAATTATTCTTAAGTATATTTTCATGAAAAATCAAGCTTATTACAAATCCAATAGGTTTATTAAGGAAACACACTTTTTTTATTTATCGAACATGGAATTAGTCTTTTTACACGGAGGCAAACATTGGTAGTGAATCTCGATCCGGTTACTCGACTAAATCATGTTCACGAACAGCTTGGTTGAAATGTCAATATAGCTTTTTGACATGTCGGCACACATTTGTGATGCATATGGATTTAGTTACTCAGCTATTATCATGTTTTCAACTAGCTACTAGCTTCATTCAAAACCCAAAGGTCAGCGAAATAGTGATTTATTTAACAAAAATCTTAAACAAACTTTTTTTATTATTGCAATTTATTACCTACCTTGTTTTAGGTACTCATTTTCATGAAAAATACTAGTTAAGCTGCTTAAGTTGAAAGGCCTCAAATTATGAATGAATGTGACAATCTAGAGGGTGCTAAACTTACACTAAACATTAATTAAGCTATATATTTATTGAAAGAACCCTAATTCACTAATTTTGCGAGCTAATGACTATACACAACCTAATGGACTATGTTTAAAGTTAAACAAATTTCACTCCATCTAAGCCATTGACACATTCAAATTGTTCACAAAATGCAACCTAATAACTATTATACAATATATAAAATCACATTTAAAAGCAAAACACATAATCCCTCCCTACACTTGAACAACACAATGTCCTCAATATGAGAACAAGACACACAACACATAAAAGACAAGAAAAGATGAAATTTAAAGTAAAAATAAATTAAATAAAAATAAGCCAAAAAAATAGAACTGAAAGCTAATTTAAACAAGAAAAATTGGGTTAGAAAATAGTCTCACAGAGGTGGAGGTAGTGATAGTGTCAGAGGTGACAATTGAATACCCTGAGCTTTGAAATATTGATGGATCCATTGGATATCCCAGCTCTAGTGTCATTGTGTCCGCACTAGTTCCCTCATGGTTCTGATGTTCTCCGCAATGGCATCTAGAACTTTCTTCCATCCTAGTTCTTTCTCTACTTCTTCCTCGGCTTCTTCACTAGTGGATTCCTCTTGCTGAGGTGGTGTTGAACTTGAGCTCACCTAACTAGTCCTAATTCGGACATGTGTCTTCTCGTTGATTTCCCTTAGTTCCATTTTAAGGGAGTAAAGGATTTCAGCCCACCATAAGTGGTGATGGTTTAGGAATTCAGGTAAGTGGAAAGTTAACCCACTACAATCCACCCTAAAATATTCTGCTATGTTCAACATTATGTACTCCATTCCTAGATTGTTGCTCTCTTACGTGGAACCGCAAATAGTAGCTTATAGCACATGTGTGGATGTGCAAACTGGAATACTGTGATCCATGCACCACAACATAAAAAGTTTCTTTATGGAATACTTGTTGGTTTCTGTTTTGTCAAAAATTAGCTGATACATAAATTTGTACTGCAACAAGTGTTCATGGGACATTATAATGTTGTTATGAGCATTCTTGGCATGAAAATGCTCAATTCCACTAAGCTCATTCCAGTATTGAGAAGGACGAAAATCCTCATGTTGATCGACAATGGAGGACTTGGGAAATCCAAACATCTCGCACAGTTCTACATTCAATTCGTAAGCCCTTCCTCTCAACCCAAACCACAATTAATTAGGGTTCTTAGGATCATAACTCAGTGAAGTGAAAAATTCTAGTATAAGCTCCTGATAAATAGGAAATTGGAATTGTATGAATTGGGCCCACTGGATTCTCTGAGCTAGGTTTTCTACTCTCTCACACAACTCTAGCCTATCGAGTGTATCAAAATCAAAGTATTTTGGAATTAAAATTTGTCTAATGTTAAGGCACCGGAAATGAGTACTTTCCTCCTGTATAAATCGGGAAAGGCGCACCAAAGTTTGCTACTCAGTTTCTTCTCCTATATCCTCCAACTTGTTGTCGTCCATATGACTCCCGTCAGGCTGATTGTTTAATGCGCGACATAATTGGGTAAAATTTGGAAGGATTGTTGAAGGTTAAAATTTTTAGTGAGAGGTTAGAGTGTTTGCAGACTTGAAGTTTAGAAAGATAAAATGAAAATGAAAATGAAAGTAAAAGTGAAGTTAGAACTGAATATATAGGTGATAAAAAAGGTAAAATGGTAAGACTTCTTTTAAAAATTGTGTCCTCCCTCTTTACTGAATAGTTGCAGGCCACAATCATGGCCTAACCAACACTTCTTGATTTCCTTCTTTTTGTTCTTTTCCCAGTCTTTTCACTTTCACTACTTAATTCTTTTATGGCCCCTTTTCACCTCCCATTTCATGCTTAAAAAATCATCCCAATAATTCCGAAATCCTATTCCTTTCTCGATTTTGTTCAAAACAAAAACCAAAATAAATCTAACTATGGAATTCAAATGTTCTAACAAAAACAATCAAAGACATAAGGAAACTATTTTTTTCCATTAGTTGCCTCCATATAGCTTTTCTTTTAATGTTGGTAGCTAGGATCAATTATGAGTTGCTTGCGTCCACTCTTTTCGCTCAACTTCAGTTTTGTAGCTTGTAGGTAAACTACAAATTGCAAAATAATCAATAGAACAATATGGATAACATTATCGAAACCAAGTAAGCTCATGGAGATGGAGGTGGTGATGGTGTCGGAGGCGATAATTGAATGCCCTGAGCTTCGAAATACTGATGGATCCATCAGATATCCCGACTCTAGCATTGTTGTTTTTGTGCCATTTCCCTCATGGCTCTGATGTTCTCCGCAATGGCATCCAGAGCTTTCTTCCATCCTGGTTCTTCCTCTACTTCTTCCTCGGCTTCTTCACTGGTGGATTCCTCTTGCTGAGACGACACTGAACTTGAGCTCACCTAACTAGTCCTAATTCGGACATATGTCTTCTCGCTAATTTCCCTCAATTCTATGTTCTGGGAATAAAGGATTTCATCCCTCTATAAGTGGTGATGGTTTAGGAATTCGGTAACATTTAACCCACTACAATCGACCCCAAAATATTCCATTATGGCAAACACTATATACTTCATTCCTAGATTATTGCTTCTCTTGCGTGGATTCATAACAATAGCTTGTAGCATATGTATGGATGTGCAGATTAGAATACTGTGGTCCATGCACCACAACATAAAAATTTTCTTTATGGAACATTTGATGGTTTCTGTTTTGTCAAAAACCAACTGACATATAAATTTGTGCAACAACAAGTTTTCGTAGGACCTTATAATGTTGTTATGAACATTCTTAGCATGAAATTGCTCAATTCCATTAAGCTCATTCTAGTATTGAAAAGGATGAAAATCCTCATGTTGGTCGACAATGAAGGACTCGGGAAATCCACACATCTGGCCCATGAGTTCTACATTCAATTCGTAAGCCCTTCCTCTCAACCTAAACCACAATTACTTGGGGTTTTTAGGATCATAACTTAGTGAATTGAAAAATTCTAGTGTAAGATCCTGATAAATAGGAAATTGGAATCATATGAATTAGGCCCACCGGATTCTCTCAGCTAGATTTTCTACCCTCTCACACAACTCTAGCTTATCGAATGTATCCAAATCTAAGTATTTTGGAAGTAAAATTTTTCTAGTGTCAAGGCACTGGAAACAAGTACCTTCCTCCACTGTATAAATAGGGAAGGGCACACCAAAGTCTGCTACTTGGTTTCTAGGCTTAAAGTTTAGAGAGATATATTGAAAATGAAAGTGAAATAAAAGTGAAGTTAGAACTGAATATATAGGTAATAAAAGGGTAAAATAGTAAGATTTCTTTTAAAAATTGCATCCTCTCTTTTTAGTACATAGTCGCAGGCCACGATCATGACCTAACCAACACTTTTTGATTTCCTTCTTTTTGTTCTTTTCCTAATCTTTTCACTTTCACTACTTAATTCTTTTATGGCCCCTTTTCACCTCTTATTTCATGTTTGAACAATCATCCTAATAATTCTGAAATCCTATTCCTTTCTCTATTTTATTCGAAACAAAAACAAAAATAAACCTAACTATGGAATTCAAATGTTCTAATAAAAATAATTAAAGACACAAGGAAACTATTTTTTTTCCATAGCTTGCCTCCCATGCAGCGCTTCTTTTAACATTGGTAGCTTGACGCTTTATCCTTGGAAACTCATCTAGGATCAATTATGAGCCACTTGCGTCCACCCTTTTTGTTCAACCTCAGTTTTGTAGCTTCTAGGTAAGCTACGAATTGCAAAATAATCAATAGGACAATATGGATACTATTATGGAAACCAAGTAAGCTCAATAATGTCCTTTTTTCTAATAAACTGTCAAAATAATAGGGAATAACAAAACTCCCTAAATCTTCCATTGAAGCCAACAGTTTGTCTTGTACGAAGGTGAGTTGCTCTCTTTCTTCCTTAATCACCTTCGTCTCCTCTACTTCTTCTGCTTTCCGAATAGAGACTTTCATAGTTTCTTCAAACTCGATTGTTGTCGTCATCTATTCTTCGTCCTCTTATTCTTCAGTATAATCAAACACATCAATTATCCTAAATGATATACTAACCTTTGGATTCTTAAATACATCATTCATGTTGAATGTCTCTTCATCATCATCAATCCAAAGGATAGGGTTCTTTGCATAGACATATACTTAAGATTTTTTGAAGTTCACATATGGTATATCAAGAACTGGTGAATAAAAAGGAAGGTTAACATTTTTTCTTCAATCTCTTTTTCCATCTCTTAGTCTTCAATCAAGTTCAACATAGTGGTCCAGTGGTTTTTCTAGCTTTACCCTATTCCTAAGTGTGGTGACATGACTTTATTGAATTTATTTCCATACTGTACAGACAGTTTTCCACACTTTGCTTACAAAATTCCCTAGAAAGTTGGCCTATTCAAACCTAGAAGATGCTTGACCTTCTGTTACTTGCTCAAACTTCTTTTCCAATCTCCTATGGTTCTCTTCCATATCCGTGAGCTTATCCATGATTTTGTATGGCTTGGAATCCCATGAACTAGATTCATCGTATTAAACTTTAGCTTGGTCTTGATGTCCTAAACGAGTCTTTATATTGTTAGACCAATAGAATTCAGGGTGATTTTACCATCCCGAAGTGTACAGGTTTACATAAGGATGATGATTTCCCTAACTAAATTGGGGCTCTTTCAATGCTGCAAGCATCCCTTGCTTCCTAGAATATACATCCTTCATGATCATTCTTTTTACCTCTTTATAGAATTTAACTTTTCAAATGTCTCAATCTCAATATAGGATATCACAATGTGTTTCTATTTTATACTCCAAACTCTTTCTTTAAATTTTTTTAATTTAAAAAAAGATAGGGATAAGCCTTAGACTAAAGAACTAAACAAATTGCCTCCCTGAAAATGGTGCCAAAAAACTTGATCAACGGCTTACGTGTGTTAAGTTTTACTATTTTTAATCTTGATAATACCGTAAATGCACGAGCCATTCACATAGTACCTAAGGTATCGACCCCAAGAGGAGGGTTAATCTAAGGTGAAACTAAGTCGTAATAATTCTAAATAAACAACTAATGTAGAAATTTAACCAATCAAACAAACATTATCAAGAATTGAATTTAGAAAATATAAATAGATACCAATTTTGCATAACGAATCACTAATCAACCTAGAAGTTAACAATTGAGAGAAAGGGTTTTAATCTAAAATTAATGAAATTTTAATCAACTATGGAATCACTAAATTACCTGGTCTAGACGGCCTTAGGGTAGATTACTCTCTCTCTCAAGTTATAATCTTTATCCTTTATTTATAATCCCTAATTTAAATTATGGAATTGTGATCTCTTGATTTCTAATTAATCCAAACCTAAACTAGATATGAAATTGTCCGATTATCTACTGGAAACCTATATTTGATCTCTCATTACATGATTTCACCAGTTTGATTCAATTCTTATCTATCAAACTACCCAAATCTCGTTGGCCTAATTTGATGATTTTCAGTCAGCTGACCTTCTCAATTTTTTACCAAATTATTAAGCACAGAAATCAAATCATGAATAACTCAATGAAAACAGGATAATTCAAACTTCATTAATCTCAAAGATAAAAATCCCAAAAGTGCCATTAGACAAAAATTGACATTGAATAAAACTTATTCTCAACAACTATCTCAATTTTATAAATCAATAAAATTGAAATAAATTGGAAAATACTCTTAAAAACTTCTTCGTTCTTTGCCATTTACCCTTAAAGACTAACAAACATATCAAGATAGCTCAAAGATATAACATTTAAGCTCAAAGACTCATACTAACCCATAAAAAACACTTAGATATATAAACTAATACAATCATAACCTAAATACACACTAAACACTCAATTTAACACTAAATATATAACAATTTAAACCTTAAAACATGATGCAATTCACAACTATCAAAAACATGGGTTTGCAACAATCTATTGTGCAACCTTGTTGTCGCAAAACAAAGTCATAGGAAGAGGCATATGCATATGTAAGTCCTGAAGTAGGTAGCTTATCCATAAAAGCTCACAAGTTGTGACTGCCATGCTCCTATATTCAACTTCAGCTGATGAACGTAAGACTGTGGGTTTCTTCTTGTTTTTCCAGGAAACCAAACAATGACCAAGAAAAACACAATAACTAGTAAGAGACTTTCTATTCATGGGACATGTTGCCCAATCAAAATTAGCGAATCTTGTCAACTTCAAATCATCTTTAGCAGGATAAAACAAGCCTTTAGAAATTGTACCCTTTAGATATCTTAAGACATGATTAATAGCTTCTAGATTAAACAATTTAGGAGTCAAAATAAACTAGCTCAACTATTGGACTATATAGCATGTTAGTTCTAGATAAAGTGAGATAGATTAATCTTCCAATAAGCTTTCTGGAGAGTTCGGGATCTGGTAGTTCTTCACCTTTATCCAGAGAAAGCTTAAGATGTTATGGAAATGGTGCTTCAGTTGACTTAGGAACTGAGAAAGCTGCATCCTACAGCAGATCCAGTATATATTTTCGTTGTTGCAAATAAGTTCCATCGTCAATTCTATAAGTTTCAAGACCAAGAAAGTATCGAGCCAATCCCAAATCCTTGACACTAAACTCTTGGTCAAGAGTTTCCTTGATATCTGCAATTTCAAACTTATAGTTGCGTATTATAAGCATGTCATCCACATAGACAAGAATCACTATAATGTCTTCAACTTTCTTCTTAACAAACAGTGAGTAATCATTCTTAAACTGAATGAATTCCTTTGCCACCAGAAGCCTAGTTAGCTCTTTATTCCACTATCTTGAAGCTTGCTTAAGGCCATATAGTGACTTCTTAAGCTTTAAAAACCTACCCATTTACTGCTTTCTTATATCCCTTAAGAAGAATCATGTATATCTCCTCATCAATGTAACTATGAAGGAAAGCATTATTAATATCTAGTTGATGAACAAGTCACTTCTTTGTTGTTGCTAAAGCAAGTAAAATTATGACAATAATTAATTTTGTCAAAGGTGAAAATGTATATTTGTAATCCTCACCTTCCCTTTGATCAAATCCTCGAATCACAAGTCTTGCTTTTAACCTCTCAACCATTCCATCTAGGTTAAATTTAGTCTTATAAACCCACTTAGAAGAGATTGCTTTATGATCAAAAGGAAGAGTAGTAAGTTCTCATATCTCATTCTTCTCTAATGATTCAAGTTCTTTGTCCATTACAGCTACCCAACTTTCCTGCGTACTAGCATCAAGATAACTCATAAGTTCCTGGGTAGTTAATACTGAAGCTAAAGAGGCTATATAGTCTAAGGGTAAATGCTAAAAGTCTATGTAATTTAAAAGAGGATGACTAGTGTTCGTGTTTGTTTTAACGTTTAAAGCAAAATCCTTCAGCCAAAGTGGTAAACTTTTAACTCGTTGAGACCTTCAAGTAACTAGAGAATCAATAGTTGGATCTAGAGGCACAACAATAAAATAACTGGAGAAACAGATGCAGGAGAAGAATGTTTAGACTCATCATCTAAAACAAACTCAACAGGAGGAACAACAAGAGAAGAGGAAAGATTTTAATTTGCAGAAGTTAGTTCTGTAGAAGGAAAAAATGTAGGAGACTAATCATTGGTTATACTTTTATTAGAAGGACTAGATTTAAAGGGATAGACATGCTCATGAAATATAACATCTATGGAAAAAAAATGAAGTTTTGCTATTGAGATCATAAAGCTCGCACACTTTCTGACATGAGGGATAACCCACAAGTTTGCACTTTCTAGCTTTGGCATCAAATTTATCTTTGATTTGTCCTATTTTTGTAGCATAACACAAACAAACAATGACTCGAAGGTGATCAGTAGAAGGAGATTTTTGAAATAGAATTTCATAAGGAGACTTCCAACCTAACTGAGACATAGGAATTTTATTAATAAGCTTTGTTGCAGATAAGACACACTCCTTCCAAAAGTATTTTGGCAAAGCAACATGAAACATAATAGCTTTTGTAGTTTCTACAAGATTTCTATGTTTTTTCTCAACAACCCCATTCTATTCAGGTGTATATACCATGGACCTTTGATGTATAATTCCAAGGCCACAAAAAAAAAGTTGGAGCTTTCTACAGAAATAAATTCAACACCATTATCTGATCTAACGTATTTGGTAGTATAATGAAAATGATTTTGAATATATTTTATGAAGGTAATAAGAGTAAGAAGAGATTGGTGTTTATAATGGAGAAGATATGTCCAAGTGGATCTAGAGAAATCATCAACCACTATAAGAAAGTAATGTGAACCACGTATATTTGCAACTTTGTAAGGCCCCCATAAATCAATATGTACAAGCTCAAAAATAATGGAAGTAGTACTTAAGCTTCTCGAGAAAGATAATTTATGACTCTTTCTCATAGAATAAGAACCATATAAAAATTTACTTTGATTGATTTTGTGATGTTTACAATCAAGAATATGAGTCATTTTACTCAAAGAAGAATGTCCTAGTCTGGCATGTAACAAATGTAAATCTTTTTTCATATCATTAGTACTACAAAGAGTCTTTGAACTATGAGAATGAGTTGTGATATTAGGAGTATGAACAATAGAAACATGAGCATTTATTCAATTATTAGACTTGTTCTTAAGAGCCATTACCATCAACTTGTATAGACCTCTATGAATTCTACCAAATACCACTGCTTTATTATTCGAAGGGTCCTAAAAGACAAAAGTTGGTGCTCTGAGTGAACTTACTGACAAAGAGTAGGCTATATTTGAAGCTTGTTACATAGAGGACAGTGTGTATGGAAATGTGGGAGTTAAGTTTTATAGAACCAGTTTCAGTTACTTGCTTAATAGTACCATTAGGAAAACTCACAAATATAGGTTTGTTAAGCTTTTCAGTCTTGTAGAATAAGTGATAGAAGGGAGTCATATGGTCAGAAGCTCCAATATCAATAATTTAGGTTCTTTATGAATTATCAATGATGCAAGAATAAGTAAAAGTTGAGCAGTCGGAGACAATAGCTACAAAGTTAACCAAGGAACCTGTACAAGAGGTAGTAATGTTTTTGCCTTTAATCATCTTCATCATCTCTTCACACATAGCAGATGTAGCACCTCAATCCCGCAAGACCCGAACCTGACATCGATGGTGATATCCGAGTCCATGCCCCGCGAGAGTGGCGTTCTAAGGCACTCAATCAGTCAGATCTCTTTACAAAAAATCTCTTAATTGAGTCGATACACACACTTGCGAAAAATCCTTAATCAATTGAGTCAAATCGGGCCCACTTTCATTTATAACATTTTCAATCACAAACTCTTTACAGTACA
>JAOSBO010055444.1:0-10176 GCA_027563915.1 Erythroxylum rotundifolium | reverse complement strand
TGATTTCTTTAACAATGACCACATTATCTGTAATTTGCCTCCCCTGAATAAAGCTAGATTGTGTTTCCGACACTAGTGTATTCATGTATGGCTGGATCCTATTCGCTATAAGCTTCGTAATGATTTTGTAAGTGACATTGCATAGACTAATTGGTCGGAATTGTCCAATCTTAGCAGGACTGGGCACTTTCGGTATCAACACCAGGAGGGTTTCATTCAAATTAGGATATATGTGATCTCCTCCCCAAAATTTGCGTACTAATTCGATAACCGCCTGACCAATCACTGTCCATTGAGACTTAAAAAATATCGGGGAAAATCCATCAATACCTGGTGATTTGAAACTCCCCATATTTCTGACTATCCCATACACCTCCTCCTCTAAGGGAAGGGATGATAATGAAGAATTAGAGAAAACTGTTACCTGCGGGAATCCGTTTCGGATTGGTGGATGAGAATCCATGCTCGGGATATCTGTATAAAGATTCTGAAAATAGCTAACTGCCATTGCACGCAATTCCTCCTGATCCGAGATCCAGCGATTTTGGGAATCTTGGAGAAGCACAATCTTATTAATCCGACGCCTGATTAACGTTGATGTGTGAAAAAAGGATGTATTCTTGTCCCCAAAATTTATCCACTTAGAACGAGATTTCTGGTACCATAATAATTCTTCTTGTACTAGGACCTCCTCAAGTTCATTGCGTAACTCTTCATGCAGTTGTCGCAACTTTGCAGAATCCCGTCGTTCCAGAATTCTTTCAACTCCTTCTATACGCTTAAGCATCTTATTCTTCCTTCTAAATATATTCCCAAATTCATTCTGGTTCCAATCCTGTAATGCTTTCGTGAGGCTAATATAGTGTTGATTCCAATCCCCTACCTCCGGCCATTTATCCTTCACAAAGCTATTAAAGCTCGGGTGAGTTAACCAGGCAGCTTGAAAGCGGAATGGACGCTTCAACTTATTATTTTCCGACTTCTCCGAGTAAGAAAGAAGAATTGGTCTGTGGTCGGATCTGATGCGAGGGAGGTGAGTGAGGAAACCAGTAGGGAATTGTTGTCTCCATTCCTTATTACATAACGCTCTATCAAGTCTTTCACAGAGATCTTGTCTAAACCACGTAAACTTCGGACCCACAAACCCCAAATCTATCAGTTCACATTCCTCGACCATCTGATGGAAGTCCTGATTAATATTGTGCTTACGTCTCGACCCGCCCCTCCTCTCATCTGAGCTTAATAGTGCATTGAAGTCCCCAGCTAGAACCCAGGGACTGGTTATGCTATTCTTCAGTATCCTAAGATCTTCCCATAGTTCTTTCCTTTTAATAGGAACCGGGCTACCATATATTGCTGTGCATTCACCGAATGACTCCCCCGACTCCCAGCTAAAGTGTATAAACTGTCTAGTGTATTTTATCACCTGTACCGACGTCACTGCTTGGTGCCAGAGGAGCCAAATACCACCGGAGAAACCTTGAGCTTCCACACGGAATTGTCCATCCAATCCTAGTTTTCGCAGAGTGCATTCCGCTTGTTGACCACTGATCCGCGGTTCCAAAATAACACTTAAACTCAGCTTGTATCTACGCAATTGATCTTTCATGACTGCAAGGAAGGCCTTATTCGCCGCCCCACAACAATTCCATAGTAAGATAGACATAAGATATATGTAGATAGACAATGTAAACAAGGGAGAGCTTATTTCTCCACCTCTATCACCTCCGTCCCCATCGCCTGATCCTGTTCAACAGATATTGAAATCGACCTCATACATTGGCTTTTCGTCTCATCCGGAGGTACTGTCACCTTATTTAAGTCTGCTTGGGGAGCTGTACTATTTGACGTTGAGTTATCAATCCTTATACGTTTTCCTGAACTATTTAACTCCTGAAGGATATCTTGCACTGGAAAGCCGCTTGAACTTTGGATTTTAGTTAAAGTGGGCTTTCTTGAGGAGAGTCTTTCTCTAGACCTACCCTTTTGGGGGGTTGATTATCCATCCGCAGAATTCACCTGTTTTCCTTTATTCCCATAATGGGAGGTTCCAGCTTTAGAGTTTGTAACAAACTGAAATACATGACTTCGTTCCGCTGTTTGATCATGGGCTTGAGTTTCCGGGTCCTGTATCGTTTGACTCAGCATTACCATTTGCGTTTGGGACTTTTCATTGTTATCTCCAACTCCATTTGATTGCCTGTTTGCATTACCATTATTAGGATCCCGCGAAATGTTATTCTCCTTAACTCTCATATCATTACCATTCCTTTCCTGAACCTCCTCTGAAAGCGCCTCAAATCGTGAACCTGCCATATTCCACTTAGCTGGGATCTCCTTCCTTGTTTGTGCTACCCCTGTTGACTTTCCTTTATTGTAACTCCGGCGAGGCCTGCTTGGGGCGTGCAACCAGGGGCCAAATCTACCATCTTCACCCGTCCCCTTCTCTGCCGTTAGTCCTTCCTCCATCGCCATTGGGACTCCTTCGTTACCGTTGTCACTCGTACCTTTCCTTTGCTGGGAATTGGCCATTTGTTGTTGGATCCGAACTGAATACGCACACATAGCTTGGTTGTGTCCGATCCTTCCACAGCCAAAGCAAATCAATGGAAGGTTTTCATATTCTATTTTGAGCCATTCATCGTCAATCCTAATACTTGGAAGCAGGGGCTTGGATAGATCTAACTCTACCGCTATTCTAGCAAATTTCCCTCGATGAGCACCCAGCGTATTCAGATCAATCAAAGAAAAATGCTCTCAACCAGCGAAAGAGAAATCTCTAAGGACGAGACTGCTACAACTGGGAAGGTGAAGTTCCGTGGAGAGACTAGCAATGAGAAAACCGATACTGAGATGCCAGAATCCTTGCTCTCTTACAGAGATCGACTGGTAGGTCAACAAAAACCAGCAATGGAATATGTGGATGTGAGCGATGAAGATATTATTGTATCGAAGGATGAGAAGGGACCATTCATCTCATTGTCGGATAAGGCTCATGCTCAGTTAAGACAATCTTGGCGATTCTCGGTAGTGATGAAACTCCTAGGAAGGAATATTGGCTATACTCTTATGTGTGCCAAATTGAAGGCGTTATGGAAGCTATCCCCAGAATCTAAGGTTATCGATATGGAGAATGGTTTCTTCTTGGTGAAATTAGATTCTGTCGAAGAGATGAATAATATCTTACTAGGAGGACCTTGGGTTATCCTAGGTCACTATTTAATGGTGAGACATTGGTTCCCTGGTTTCCGAGCTATGTCGGCTACGGATTCTCGGGTGGTTGCCTGGGTGAGAATGCCGGATCTACCTTTGGAATATTATCACGAGAAAATACTAACTAAGGTGGGTAATCTAGTGGGAAGGACAGTGAAGATTAAACCATTGTTATTCTTATTATGAAGAAAGCTTCCCAAATAAAGGATTATTATAGTTACTTTGAACATATAGGATGGTTTATAAAAACACACTAGCACATTTTAAGATGGTAAAAATACTCAAACTTGATAAATAGCAATGTTTTAAAAATTAGACCGAAAGCTAAACCAGTAAGACAGGAGTTTCGAGGTTTAAAGGTTGTTCGAGTATTAGACCGATATAAAACTGGTTAAAGATTGAATAAAATTGAAGAATTTGAAATATGATTGAAGGAGATTATCCTTACCCATTGAAAAGTTTTAAATGTAATTGAAAAAGAAACCTGATTAATAAAAATTAATTAGTTTATTTTGATTTATAAATATTGTTCAGTTTACGAAAACTGACTGATTAATTAATAAAAGTTATTCAAGTAAATCAAACAAAAAAGTTGAAAATCAAATAAAAAAATTAGTCCGTTCTATTAGATAACAGCTCCTAAATTATAGTCATTCAAAATCAGCCCATTAATCTAACCCCAAATTAAAGGGATCCTCATTATTTCTATAATGTTTATAAGGATTTAGC
The DNA here is from genome assembly GCA_027563915.1 of Erythroxylum rotundifolium. Taxonomy (NCBI): domain Eukaryota; kingdom Viridiplantae; phylum Streptophyta; class Magnoliopsida; order Malpighiales; family Erythroxylaceae; genus Erythroxylum; species Erythroxylum rotundifolium. Next base: position 6,234 of record JAOSBO010055444.1, on the reverse strand, counting down.
TTTCTGGTTATACGTAGCTGTTGTAATCTATATATACCTGTTAATAGAAATCAAGGCTGTGCAAGAGCCATTTTACTTTCTCTGCTCACCTCTTTATGGTGTCAGAGCTCATAAGGGCTTAAACACTATCCTTTTTTTTTTTTTCTTTTCGTCAATCATCATAACCACTCAATCTTTTCCACTGTCCACAATCAGATAACAATTAAACTCACTTCTTCAAATTATCTACTATAGAAAACTCAAGTTATTCCTCTTCTTAGTAGTCACCAACTGTCACACCATGTCGATGACACTCCACCTCCTCCTAAAGAAATTGATAACTCTCCAAACCCAGCATACGTAACCTGGTACACGACGAACCAAATGGTGCTAAGCTGGATTCTAAGTTCCCTCTCTGAATCTGTTCTCTCTCAGGTTGTCGGTACCACCACTGCTTATGATGCTTGGTCACGCCTCCAATCCACTTATGCATCTGGTTTTAGAGCTCAAATTCGTACTCTTAAAAATGCACTGTCGTGGGACAACGACTCAATTCAAACCTAAATGGATTGGGCAAAATGTCTGTTTGATCAACTTATTGCTCTTGATGCTGCCATCTCTGAGGATGATCTCATTAATCACATCTTATGTGGCTTGGGTCTTGATTACAAACCATTTATACTCAATATTGAGGCAAGGCTTACCTCTATCTCTTTTGATGATTTATTTGGTTTACTGCTTTTTGAAGAAATGCAGCTTAAGAACTTCGATGTCTCTCTTAATCCTCCTGCCATTGCTCATTACAATGCCTGCCAACATATAAGTGGAAGCTCACGAGGTCGAGGTTGCAATAACAGACGTGGTGGCTATCAATATTACTCCAACCGTGGACATGCAGGCCATAACCATACCGAATCCTTCACACCTATCTGTTACAATTGCAATGGTCATGGCCACACCTCCAGACAATGTCCCAGTCCCAGGTATAACAACTCCAATAATTACGTGTCCAAACCAGCTACCAACCACGTTTCCTCTCCTACACCACCAACAAAGCCGTGGATTGTTGACACTGGAGCCAGCCATCATTTGACTTTTGAACTGCAAAACCTGGGCATTCACTCTAAATATTTAGGCACTGATGAAGTTGCCCTTATAAATGGTAAAAACTTACCTATTACTCATATTGGTTTTAACAATATTGCTGTCAGTTCTCGTAATTATCTGTTGGATACCATTTTTCATGTTCCCAAATCTAACACAAACTTGTTATCTGTTCAATCATTTACTCATTCTAATGATGTCTCTATTGATTTTTTCTCCAACTTTTTTGTAATTAAGAATCGCCAAATGAAACAACCTTTTCATCGGGGATACATTAAAGGTGGGCTCTATCACTTAGTCACATATTCTGTTTCACCAATTTGTCATTCATTTTCTTTGCTTCTTGGCATGCTCGATTAGGCTATGCTTGTTCAAGAACTATAAATAAAGTCTTGTCTACCAATAAATTATCAGCTTCAGCAAAAACTACTTCTTCTTTGTGTGAAACATGTTGTGTTAGCAAATCACACAAACTTCCTTTTCATGATTCTGATTTTCATGCTACAGAACCGTTGGAATTAATCATCTGCTGGTTGTTTATATTATGTTTTATTTTTTGATCACTACACCAAATACACATGGATTTATTTTCTTCGCCAAAAATTTGATGTCTTTAATTGCTTTGTCAAATTTCGGGCTATTGTTGAAAATTTTTTTGTAAACCCATCAAACAATTCCAATTTGACTGGGGAGGGGAATACCAAGCCTTAAAACCTATCTTGCTCAAAATGCCATTATACAAAGAAGCTCTTGTCCCCACACGCCCGAACAAAACAGGTGTGTTGAACGAAAACACTGACACATCACCGAAACTAGACGTGCTTACCTATATCATTCAGCCGCCCCACCCAAATACTGGGACCATGCATTCGCAACTGCGGTTTATACTATCAATCGCTTACCCACTCCAAAACTCAATCACCAATCCCCTTACCAAATAATTTTTAATCGTAACCCAGAATACAATTTCCTTCATGTGTTTGGTTGTTCTTGTTATCCATGGCTACGTCCTTACACTAAAAATAAACTTGATTCTCATTCTACTAAGTGTGTCTTCATTGTTTTTACTCACGTCATGTCTTATTTGATGAACAGGTTTTCCCGTTCAAGGAAAGTGATGGGCAATTTTTAATCCTCGGACCGCCGCCCTATACCTATTTTCTCTCTTGGAAAGTTTGTCCCATGCCCTACTCCTCAACCAGTACCCAATGTCTCGCCTACTCCCCGACAAATCCCACAAACACCTCCAAATACTGCAACCATTACTTCAAGACCTGACCCTACTACCCAACAACCTCTTCAACTCACCATGGATTTCTCCGCATACACAACCCAACACCCAAATGCTCAAAATCAACGTCCCATGGTCACAAAATCTAAAATTGGTCATTTAAAACCCAAAACACATCATGTAACACCCACTACTCTCTCTCCTCCAACAACATATCAAGAGGCAGCAAAGCACCATTCTTGGCGTCAGGCCCTGTCAGAGGACATAGATGTCTTGATGACCAATGGAACATAGGACTTAGTACCAATATCACAAGCCACAAATATAATCGATTGCAAATGGGTTTATCAGGTCAAAACCAAACCAGATGGGTCCCTTGATTGTCGCAAGGCCAGATTTGTGGCTAAAGGCTTTCATCAACGACCAGGTGTCGATTATGTCGAGACCTTTAGTCCTCTCATTAAACCTGCTACAGTCCACCTTGTTTTGTCAATTGCTGTCAATTCGCACTGGCCCATTCAACAATTAGATGTGTTGAATGGATTCTTACACAAGACACTAAATGAACCAGTTTACATGGAATAGTCGCAAGGCTTCATTGATCGTACTAGGCCTCATCATGTTTGCTGTTTAAAGAAGTCTTTATATGGATTGAAACAAGCTCCGAAGACTTGGTATTTCTGTCTCACATCAACTCTACAAAAAATTGGTTTCCACTGTTTCAAGGCCGATAGCTCTCTCTTCATCTACTCCTCTGGCCAAAATATTGCTTATTGCCTTATGTATGTTGATGATTTAATCTTGACAAGTTCTACGCCTCAACTTCTATAAGATATTATTCAACAACTTGGGACAGCTGTTGCACTCAAAGACTTGGGTCCTCTTACATACTTTCTTGGAGTTAAGGTAACTTAGCTACCAAATGGTCTTCAACTATCTCAATCAAAGTACATATGGGACCTTTTAAAACATGTTAATATGCATGAAGCCACTCCAATCTCAACATCATCATCTCCTCAAACACTCTCATCAAAAGACTCTTCCAACACCTTTGAAGATCTTACTTTGTATCGTCAAGTTGTGGGCACACTTCAATACTTAGCCCTCACACGAGCTGATATTACCATGGCGGTAAACAAAGTGGCTCAATTCATGCACTCTCCATCATGCACACATTGGCAAGCCGTAAAACGAATACTCCAGTACTTAAGAGGAACAACCGATCATGGTCTTCTTCTCTAACCCTCTAACTCCCTACCCCTTATTTCCTTCTCTGATGCGGATTGGGGTGGTGACAAAGATGACAGGAAAAGTACCTCAGCATATGCTATTTTTCATGGCTCTAATCTAATTTCATGGAGTTCGAAGAAATAAAATACAGTTACTTGGTCTAGCATTGATTCTGAGTACCATGCCTTAACATCAGCTGCATATGGAGTTTATTAGCTTCAATCTCTTCTTTGAGAATTATAGCAACGTCTTCCTATCATTCCAAAAATATGGTGTGACAATGTCTCAACTACATATCTAGCTGCCAATCAAGTTTTCCACACTTGTTCCAAACGTCTTGAATTGGATTTCCACTTTGTCAGAGATCAAGTTCGAAAGAAACAACTTCAAGTCTCACACCTTCCAACAAAAGACCAGGTTGCTGATGTCTTAACAAAACCATTGACTAAACAATGATTCCTTGATTTAAAAAACCAAATTGATAGTAGCTCCTCCCATCCGTTTGCAGGGGATATTAGATAACAGCTCCTGAATTATAGTCATTCAAAATCAGCCCATTAATCTAACCCCAAATCAAAGGGATCCTCATTATTTCTGTCATGTTTATAGGGATTTAGCTTGCTGATTATACGTAGCTGTTGTAATCTATATATACCTGTTAATAGAAATCAAGGCTGTGCAAGAGCCATTTTACTTTCTCTGCTCACCTCTTTACATTCAAGAGTTTTACGGTTGAACTTTTTGGAAATTCACAAGTAGAGTAATCTCATATCAGAAAGAGAAATAAGGATGAAATAAGTTATATACAATGATATGATTCATAACATCATTGTGTTAAAATTTTAGATTGAGATATGATGTTTGGTTGTATATAGGTTTACTTACATCTGATTCAGTTTCTCTCAAGACCCCCTCAAAATCTATTAGAATTGATCGAACCAAGGACATTCTTAACATTTTATAAGCCCAAGACAGAGTAAAAAAAAAAAAGATGCTCTAGTGAATCGGCAATATAAAAATATGTAAACTTTAAAGGCATATTTTCATTATTAAAATTTAATGTCCATACATAAGTTACTCAAGTTACAAGTCGTAATAAAATATTGAATGATCATAACAACAACAAACAACATCTTACCAGCAATTGAACAGTAATATCAAGTTACAGAACACCAAGCGAATTGCACTAATCACTAATAATAGTATTAAGAGCAACGTTGTCCAGCACATCTTTCTCAATACATAAAATAGTTAAATCATTCAACCTTTCATGTGACATTGATGACCTCGAATAGGTTTTCAATAATTTTAATTTTGAAAAACTTATTTCAACTAATATTACAGTTAGAGGAATAATCAATAGAATTTAATTAGCAATTGAAACATTTATTCAACAATTTGCAACTTTAATAAATTTAAGAATTTCAACAAATTACATTAACTTAATTGTTAAAGTCATTTGTAACGCTTTTAACTAAAAAGAACAATCTAAATCTATATTCATCACATTATTATGAGAAAAAATAATTGTAATTTCTTGTAGGACCCATTACAATTTAGTTCATCCTAGATGAGATTTTATCTAACTCATTTAAAAGTTTAAATTTAGTTAAAAATTCTACTCTTCAAAAATCATCAACCCCACACAAGAGCCCATCGAAACTTTTTTTAAGAAGCTAAAGTTTAAACGAAAAGTCAATGATTGAAATTTCAATAATATATTACGATCAAATATTATTATATTAATAAAATATATTACCCAAAAGAGAATCAAGTACTTCTTGGTCATAAATATCTTAATAGGACAAATCATCTTGTCGATATCTTTGCTTCGGAACAAAATAATTTGAATTAGTCTCGGTCGTTAACAAAGATGCTAACATATATCTCCACTGATGATTAGAATTAAACTTTTCTATAATTCTACTCTTGAAATTCAGAATAAGAAATTTAAAATTTTAATCACAATTTTTTTCTTTTCAGTTATAAAGTGCTAAGAAAAAATTTGGTATATATAAATATCATGAAACATATTTATTTACTTTTCAATTTCTTCCCTTTCTAATGAATAAATTTATTAACTTTTAAATTCTTTAACTCTTTTAATAAGTAAATTTATTAATTTGTTAATTTTTAACTCTTTTAATAAACGAGCTCCTATGAATCTAGGCTTAGGGTAAATGCCCTTTCGATCTTTGCCCAACGCACTGAATTAGTTTAAATTTTAATTATTGAAAAATAAAAAATATTATGTTTTGATTCGAGATCAAAACTCAAATTTCTAAGTAAAATCAGACATAAATTTGAACTCGTTTTCGAAAATCTTCTTAAATTGAATTCAAGCTCGATTAAACCATTTGCTATTCTTATTATCCGGAATACGTTCCTAATAAACAGATGATTATGATATTGACCGATTACTGATTTCACAAGGGAAAAACAGCAAGTCATAAGCACTACTTACGACTTTTAAAGCATTTCGAGGGCAAATGAGATGAACATGGTGATACAATCATAACTCGATACGTCACTTTGACGGTCCATTATTATCCTCAAGTGGACAGACATACTTGTCTTGTAATGCACTAGAACTTATTGTCATTTTTGAGAGTATGATACATCACTTTGATGGTCCATTATCCTCAAGTGGACGGACATACTTGCATTGTAAAGAGTCTAATAATATGCTT